>PVJO010008798.1:0-72966 GCA_004026905.1 Hystrix cristata
CGGGCCGGGAGCCGGGCCGGGGGCGCGGGCCGGGGGCGCGGCGACGGGCGTCCGGCTTGCGCACTGCGCTCCGCCCCCGCGCTCTGGGGCTGGCGCGGGTCCCGGCCGGCCGCGGGCGCTGTAAACAGAGCCCGCGTTGTTTACGCCGCGCGGCGGGCGGAGCCGGGGAGCGGGGTCCGCGGGTCACGGCGCGCCGGGGGGCGGGCGGTCCGGGGGTCGGAGGGCGCGAGGAGCGCGGGGCCTCAGTTTCCCCCGCCGCCTCCGGCCGGGGTCGCGGGCCCCGGTCCCGCTGCGTGGGTCGGGCGCGTCGTGGACCGGGGGGACCTGGGCTTCCCCGACCGCAGCCGCGGGACCGGCCCGAAGTCGCGGTCGCCGCCTCCCTCCGCCGCGCCCCGGCCCCGAGCCGAGCGCCCTGGGGAGCGGGCTGACCCCCCTCCGGACGGGAGCCCAGAGCCGGTCCTGGAACGCGCTCCCCTGGGCGGCGCCGGCCCCTCTCGGGCGGCCACCGGGAGGGAGGGCGCCGGGCCTGGCCGCGCCCCGCCGAGTCGCCCCGTCCCGGGAGCTCGGCCTGGGAGGAGCGCGGGCCCGCACGCCCTTGAGCTGGGACCGAAGGGCGAGGGTCCGGCCCGCGTGTCCGGACGGACTCCCGCGCGGGGTCGGAGGTGACAGGCGCTCTCGGCCGCGCTGGGGGCTCCGGGACCCTGGCGAGGGCGCGGGCCGGGCCGGGCGGACGAGTGCAGAGGCCGAGGGCCCGGGCTTAAGGGTGGCGGACGCAGCCTCGGGGCTCCCCGCCTTCCCCGGGAGACCAGCTCGCACGTCTGTGTGTCCCCCCACCCGTCCTGTCCCTGGATTGAGAGGCGACTTTCCTCCTTTCCCCAGCAGCCTTTCCTGCCTCAGCCTCAGCCTCCGTGCCGGGCTGCTTGGCGGAGAATCGCAGCGTAGACGGTGTTGGGACCGAAGCAGGCGGGAAACCCTGGCGCAAGCCGAGCTCTTAGGCGCTGTGGAAACCTCGCTGGCCGTCGGGAACAGCTTTTATTCTGTTTTCGGGTGGCCGTCAGCCACCTGAGATAGGGCTGGGCTGAGGAGCTGTATTGTAAATTTTATTTAATTAAAAAAAATTTTTTTTGAAGGCAGGTTCTCCGAGTGTAGTTCAGGCTGGCCTTGAACTCATTGTGTAGCCCAGGCAGATAGACTTTGAGCTCACAACAATCCTGCCTCAGCCTCCCGAGTGCTGGGATTGCAGGCGTATGCCACCATCCTCAGCTAAAGCTCATTCTTGATTTAGTTGGAATACTTAAGTATGTTTGGAACCATCCTTGGGCATATGTATATCTACTTTTGAATTGTAAATATTTTGAAATCTAAATACAGATTAAGTGTTTCCTGTTGAAAATTTAGCATTGGAATTGGGCTATAAGTGTAAAATACACTCCAAATTTCAACGAGTACTAAGGAAAAGAAGGAAGAGTAAAACAGCTCATTAAAAAAAGATGGTCCATTAATAATTTTTATGTTGATTTTATGTTCAGGCAACAATGCTATTTTGGCTCTATTGAGTTAAATAAAGATAAACTAATTTCATCTGTTTATTTTTATTCTAATGTGGCTTATGTTATAGATGTTTGACATATAGTAATGTGTATCTGTGGGGTGGAAAGTGACATTCTTTTTGTTTTGAGCCCCGAACTCACAGCTATCCTCTTGCCTTAGCCTCCCAGTGCTGCGATGGCAGGCGTGCAATGTGACATTCCAGTACGTGTAAACCTTGCCTTGGGCTGCTTTCACACAGCTCTGGCCTCCAGCATTGTCCTTTATGTCCATGAATTAATTTCACAAGCAGTGGCTGCATAAAACACCATCACCCGCTTGTGCTCTGCGGTTTCTCTCCAGGGACTGTCTCCTGTCTGGCAGGGGCCACCGGGAAACGGGGACCTGCGTACCTGGCCGGACCTGCACGTGCCTGTGTGCGGCAGGCGACAGTCCCATAGTCCCACACCGGGCACCTCCAGGGCCCGCTGGGCTCCCAGGCGTGCTGTACTGGGGGCTGTGCGTGGCCCGGAGGATGTTGAAGGCCTTTCATCTGAGCCCACATTCAAGGGTGCAGACTGCTGAGTGTCCTCTAGACCGGCAGCAGCTGCAGGGAAGCGACGATCAGGTTCGTGCTCCTGGAAATGAAGAGTTTCCTGGTTCATTGAGTGCTTGTTGGGTTTGCACTTTGCAGCAAAGACTGCTGAGGCCTGAGGGGCCTCAGGAAAAGCCTCCCCAGAAAGAGTCCGGCTGTTGCTGTGGGGTACGTGGTCCCCCCCAGGGGTGTAGGACCTCCGTGGCTTGTGCTCCGCGTGGAGATGTGGTCATTTCACAGCTGCTGTGAGGACCATGGCCCCCAGGGAAAAGTGGGGTGTGTTTGTGCTTCCCGCCGGTCCAAGGCCCTAGAAGCTGAGGTCTGTGCCTGTCTTTGCTATGGTCCCAAGGAGCTTGTCCCTCAGACAAATTTGGAAACTCAGGTCCTAGCATTTTGTTTGTTTTTTGAGACCGGGTCTCACTGTGCAGCCCAGGCTGGCCTCAAACTTGCAATCTTCCTGCCTCAGCCTGCTGAGTGCTGAGATGACAGGTGTGCACCATCTCGCCCAGTTTAAACCCCGGCATTTAAAAGAGCAAGTGCTGCTGTTGTAAGGACCCGTAGATCAGCAAGAGACAGAGTGTTCAGAGCTGTTGGTGAGGAGCAAGTATGCTGCAGTTAACTGGTGTGTTTTGGACCAGTTATTTTAGAAGAGTGCACTGCCGTGAACTGAGAGTAAAACTCTCTGTGCTCCAGAGCAGGGTTGGAAAGTACGGCCCCTGCGGAGCAGGGAGACAGGAGGTGTGTGTGTTCCGTGCTGAAGCAGACTGCGGCACTGCGTGTGCGTGCGTGTGTGCGCGCGTGTGTGCATGGAGGTCTGCAGGCTCCTCCCCTGCCTGCCTTCGAGGTCGGTGCTCACCCATGTGCCTGGGTGCGCGCGTGTCCACGTGTCTTGGCCCATGAAGGTCGCAGCCCGGCCGTCAGCAGCGGGCCTGGGCCCAGACGCCAGTCGCTGCCCCTGCGTGCGGCTCCGGGACATTGGGCTCGGTGTGAGCGTGAGGCGGGGCTGTGCTTGGCTTTTCCTTGGTATTTTTTTGAACCAATTTCTTCCCCTTTAAGAAGAAGAAGGAAAATCTATAACCCCTCACCCCAGGTTTCCCATAAACCTTTGGCACAAGTTAGTTGTAGTTATGTTTTTAACCCCAGCTTCTGTCTGTGGTGACCACCATCCTCCCAGGAGCCTGCGCTGTGAGTCTGCACCTTCATCCTGCCCCTTGTGCCACCTCGCGGCCTGGTCGGTTTGCGGTAAAGCACAAGTGGAGGTGGTGTGCTGGGACAACCGTGCAGGAGTGTGAGACCCTCCAACTCTGTTCGTCTTGTCCCGTCGCAGCGTGGCCACGTTGGATGGTGTCGTCAGGGAGTTGGTTGTGAGTTTCAAATCGGAGAAAGTTATTTGAAAGAACAGTGAGCCCAGGGGCTGGGGATTTAGCTCAGTGGTTACAGTGCTTGCCTTGCAAGCACAAGGTCCCGTGTTCGAGCCCCGGCACCAAAAAAAAAAAAAAAAGAACACTGAGCCCAGACTAAGCTATAGCTGATACTCAGTCTTGCCAGCAATTGATTTGTAGCACTTCCGGCTATTAAACCCACAGCGGATGCTTAGAAGCATCATAGCTGATCTGCAGCCTGCAGGCCGAGGACGGCGGTGCATCCCGGGGACATTGGTCTGTGTGTCGTTTATAGGAGCTTGTGCTCGGGAAGTGCCTGCTTCCCGTGATGATACCGCACATGGCACCAGGAAGAAATTGTGTTTTCCATTTTAATACAGCTTTCAAATCAGTTGAGGGCCGGGGATGTGGCTCAGGCGCAGAGTGCTTGCCTGGCGAGCACCAGGCCCCAAGTTCCGGCCCCAGCGGTGCCCGGGACAGTTGGCTCCCGGGAAGAGACGTTTCCGTCCCTGTTTTCTCTCTCCCTCTTAGGTGCAGTGTACTTTCTTACTGTAGCGTGAGTTCCTGCAGTTGCTTGTTTTTTTTCATTGTTTGTTTTGTTTTTGAGACGGCCTCTCACTTTGTAGTACAGGCTGGCCTTGAACTCACTACGGAGCCCAGATGGCCTCAAAGTCAACAGTGATCCTCCTGCCTCAGCCTCCTGAGTGCTGGGATTAGGAGTGTGGGCCACCACTCCCAGCTGATTCCTTGTTTTTTAATAAAACAATTTAATGTTTGTTTTTGTTGTTTTTTGAGGCAAGGTCTCACTAAGTAGTGCAGGTTAGCCTCGAACTCACAATGATCCTCCTGTCTCAGTCTCCCAAGTGCTGGGTTACAACAATTTCTTACAAGAAAAGTATGCGTATTGAAAAAGAAATGTTTCAAATAGATTTTGCTTTTTCAAAAACAAGTGATTTCCAGGAAGAAAAAAAACTGCATTTTTAAAGCATCTATTTGTAAAATATCATTAAAATTTTTTTCTTCCTTGAGGCTGCTTTAGAATTAGTCTGAGAGAATATTGCATATTCATAGAGCAATGATTTGCTTTTTATTACTATGAATGTCTAGCCTTTTTTCTTCCAGTGTAGGTAGAAAAAAGTGAAAGAGGAAAATGTTGCTTAAAGCAAACAGCCTTTATCTGTTTTGCGAGAGTGTCGGGCTGGGCGGGGCAGCCTGGCCGAAGCCCTGCTGGCCGCGGCGGGGCTCGTGGATGGGGCTGGCCCGGCCGCAGCGCCTTGTGAGGTGGCAGTCTCCTTCGGAGCCGGTCGGTGAACCCGAGTTGTCCTCTCGCACCTCGGCGCTGAACCGCATCGCTCCGGCCGCCCTGGGGCCACTGGGCCGCGAGGCTGTGAGAGGCGGTGCTCGCACCCTGAGCCTGGAAATGGGCAGAAGTGATTGAAAACACAAGTACTTCTCACCCCTCTGTCAACCCCAGACAGTGAAGCCTCCTCTTCAGCTGACCTGGGCCCTGCGTGAAAGGGAGCGTCGTCCGGGAGGACTTGGGGTGTTTCCCGGAGGTAAAGTGCAGGCTGGCTTTCTTACGGGGCATTCGGAGCTTGTCGGGGTTCTTCCGCCACGGCAGTGGAGCTGAGGTACCAGATAGTAATAAGCCCAGCGTGGTGGCACAGGCCTGTGGTCCCAGTGCTCAGGTGGCTGAGGCAGGAGGACCACCATAAGTCTGAGGCCGCCCCGGACTACGTAGCAAGACCCTGTCTCAAAAACAAGCAAGCAGAAAGGCAACCCATTTGGGATCCCACCTGTGGGACGCTGCCCAAACCCTCCGTGTGCAAGATGTGTAGGGGCAGCGTACTGGGCAATACCAGGCGGTGGACAGGTGCCTACCAGGATTCGCTCCCCTTCCCTTACTTAGGAGTCGTTCATTTGCTTTTCTCTCTCTACAGCGGGCGATGAAATCTGACCTGCTTCCATCGTCCTTTCTGGGGAAGTTGAAGAGTAATTCATTGTTAACCCTGCACAGTTCTCGGGAAGATCAAATGGGGAGACCTCGCAGGTGACCGAGGGTCGCAGGCACGAGGGGCTCCTGCCTCATCTGATGCTCAGCCGCCAGGTTCCTGTCTCCGCCTGCAGAGCGGTCAGGGTGGGGGTGGGCATAGTCCTCTCTCAGCAGAGAGCTCCTGTGCGGAGGACAGGTGTGGCCTCGAGCCTGCACTGGGAAAGCAGGGAGCTTCATCAGAGAGCGCCATCCTCCCCATATGGAGAGACCACGGCCAGGCCTGGTGACGCACTCGGGAGGCTGAGGCAGGAGGATCGCTGCGATTTTGAGGCTAGCCTGAGTTACATAGTGAGTTCAAGGCCAGCATGAACCGCATAGCAAGATCGTGTCTCGAAAAAACCCAGACAAACAAAATACTGGGCGAATCATGTGTCTGCCTCTTGTCCCAACGTGTCACCTGCGCCTTTTCCCGTTTCAGCCTCCCGCGTGCCGAGGGAGCTCTGTCCTGGCTTCGCGGGACTGGTCCGGAGACTGACGGCTGCCCTGGCTCAGTTATCACAGTGCTGATGCTGTCCGCTCTAAAGGTACAGTACTGTGATAACTGAAGGATGGCAGCCACCTTGCTGCCCACGGCGCCCGGAGCCTCCAGAGGCGGCGGCGGAAGAAGAGCGGCGGCGGCTGTGCCCCGAAGCCTGCGTGCAGCCTGTGCCCGGGCTC
This sequence comes from Hystrix cristata, assembly GCA_004026905.1. Lineage (NCBI taxonomy): Eukaryota > Metazoa > Chordata > Mammalia > Rodentia > Hystricidae > Hystrix > Hystrix cristata. The sequence continues at coordinate 6,215 of PVJO010008798.1, forward strand.
CTGGCCGGAGGGAGGGAGGGAGGCTGCCTGCCTGGTTCATGTGTTTGTTGGTTTTTTGAGACAAGGCCTGTGTAGTTCAGGCTGACCTAGAACTCTAGTGACCCTCCTGCCTCAGCTTCTCGAGTGCTGGGATTACACCAGCCTGGGCTGTCTTGTTTTGTAACACGGGCATAAAACGTAAGGTGGTTTGCGTGGCAGCATAGATGATAGTGCTGAGCGAACGTGGAAGGATTAAGAGCCCCTGAGTCTTCGACGACCACGCTAGGGAAGTATCAAGTGTGAATCAGGGCCAGGCATGCTGGTGCATGCCTGTAATCCCAGCACTTGGGAGGCTGAGGCAGGAGGATCGCTGTGAGTTCGAGGCCAGCCTGGGCTACATAGCAACACCCTGCCTCAAAAAAAATGTGGATTAGAGTTCCTGGAGTCCATGCTGTTGTACAAAAGAGCAGTGACCCGGTTAGTAGCCTGCGTTTGTCATTCTGCTCTTAGCGGCTGAACATTAAATCCATTAAACCGTACAGGGAAGAGAAAAGCCCTGCACGTGAACAGGGTTGATGGCATTGCGGGAATAAATTCTTCTTTGTGCATGAGGATCAGACAATGACCTTTTTCTTTTGAGATGTTCACAGTCGAGTCTGTTTCCTAAAGTGTTTACTGAATGCCATGCTATTGCTGCCGTTGTGTTCTTTTATATGAAAATAAAACACAAAATTACTTTACTTCTGTCAAGTAGAAGTGGACCACACTGTGAGCACACACCTATAATGCCAGCACCTGGAAGGCTGAGGCAGGAGGATTGCTGTGAGTTTGAAGCCAGCCTGGACTATGGAGCAAGACCTCGTCTCAAAAAAAAAAACAAAACCCAAATACAAAACACCACACGCACCAGGTTTTACACTCCCAGCCTCGAGACCCTCATCTGAACCTGAGGCGGCCTGGTTCAGGTGAGGGGGTGAGGGGGCAGAGGAGGGCCTTGTTTCCCAGCAGCTCCTCCTCTGTGTGGTTTGTGCCCCAAAGAGTGAACGCAGGAACTCACAGACATTGGCACACCTGTGCTCACGGCAGCGTGGGGCCCAGCAGCCCGGGTGTGCGCGTGAGGATGGGTGAGCTGGCTGTGATGCGCATACACCGTGGAATATTACTCAGCCGTAAAAAGGAGTCCCTCACACTGCAGTGCTGTGGACCTCACAGATGCCGTGTCAGTACAATAAGCAGGACGTGGGACACAACAGGACGATGCCGCGTGTCCCCGCGGGAGTCCAGACTCCACTTTGAGCCAGCGAGGCCGGCGGAGGGTGCCGGGGCTGCCGGGCTGGGCAGGGGGAGGTCAGGCTCGCGTGAACACGACTTCTGTTTGGGGAAGAGGAGCAAATTCTAGAGGTGGGCAGTGATGGCTGCCCGGCAGTGTAAATGGACTCGTGCCACAGAACCGGATACGTAAAAATGGCACGTTCTATGTCTGTTTCACCACAGTTAAACCGAAAAAGAAACCGTAGCAAACGGCGCTGCCTTTCGCCCTCCTGGATGTTTTCCAGGCCGGAGAGACGGCTGCTTCCAGGAAGACCAAGACGCAGTTGTGCCTCCAGAGCGTGCTGCGTCCTGCACGTTTGCTCGCTGATCTGCAGACCCGGCTCGGCCCGTGCGGCCTCACGCTGCAGGGCTTCTCGTATTGTAGTATGTGAAGAAAGTGTGTCAGGAGTGTGAGGAGCTGAGCTCGGCCGGCCTGGTGTCTCCTGCCAGCTCTGCCCCTCTGATGACACCGGGCACCGTGCTGGCCACTGCCTCCCAGCCGAGGGAGGATGCGGTTGTATGGCTGGATCCATCTGGCCATCTGGCCAAAGCAACAGCCAAGGGCAGCGGCTTCGTCCTTCCTGCAGTGGACACGCCATGCCTGAGGCAGAACAACAGCATTAGTGTGTTTTTGGTTTTCTGAGACAGGGTCTTGCCATGTAACCGAAGCTGGCCTGGGAACTTGTGGCGACCCTCCTGCCTCAGCCTCCGTAGTGCTGGGAACACAGGTGTGTGCCTCCACACCCAGCAACGGCATTAGTATTTTCAGGTAAGTCCTGATGGGTCTTGCGATTCAAGTCTACCAGCCACGTTGGCGGAGCACTGTCTCTCGTGTGCTGTCTGCTATAAACGTGTATGTAGATTTGAAAATGAGAATCGCATCGCAGAGACTGGAAATAGCATACATCCCTCTCACAGATTGCATGCATTACTGGCCTGAGTTGTTAAGCGTCCATTTGTGGACCACACTTCTTGTCATCACACAGCCCTCATTTGGGGACGTTTTATTCATTTACTTAGGGTCTTACTGTGTAGCCCAGACTGACCTTGACCTCATGACCCCCCCGCCTCAGCCTCCTGCGTGCTGGGATCACAGGTTTTGCTATCCTGGTATGTTTTCTTTCTTCTTTTTGTGCTGGGGGTTGAACTCAGGGCCTTGCATTTGCAGGACAAGCACTCTAACCACAGAGCCGAATCCCCAGCCCCTATCCCTGGTACATGTTCAGCGTCTCTGAATAACCAGTCAGTGTAACCCGTGACACAGTCCGTGCCACTCTAAGCGATCTGTTTCTTCCGGGTCCGCTGCTCTTTGAGACAGTAAGCTCAGGACATTTCCACTTTAAAACTCTGCCCTATTGGGCATAGTGAGTTTGAGGCCAGCCTGGACTACGTGCCAAGACCCTGTCCCCGCCCCCAAAACATAAATAATCCCCACTTTCCACGGCCCGGGCACTGCAGTTTCCCAGGTATCATTCGGCAGCCCCAGCCCCTTGGTCCCCACAGGAAGGAGGGCCGGGACTGCAGAGGTGAACAGGTGCCACGCAGGCGCCCAGCAGTGCTGGTGTGGTCCTCACGGGCAGGGCAGAGAGCAGCGGGGACAGAAGGGGAGGTCGCTGCAAATAAAATCACCTGGTGCTTCTGCCACTTAGTTCAGACGCCACATAGTCAAACGTATTTAGAGGAAGAAATTAAGATTCCCCTGTAGACAGAAGCTGCAGGGCCCCACTGAAGTCCCTGCCCTGCCACTTCTAAGACAGACAAGCCAGGCCCCCTCTGGGTGCCTCCGTGGTCTCTCTCCCCTCCAGTCCCCGCCACCGTGAGTGCGGATGCCCAAGTGTCACCATGCGTGGTGATGGTGGACTCGGCCTTCGGGTGCAGCTGCTGTTAATCCACCAGTGTCCGTCCCACTCAGAAGTCACATCACAAGTGACGGGCAGGAAGCTGTTGTCAGTTGCGGGCTGCCAGGGATGAGAATTTGGAGATCATTTACTCAGCTGTTTGTCTCAGGTTGTGGCTTTGAAATCATTTAAACATGTCTTGACCGACATTTGAAAAAAATAAAACCAGGTAGATGTCAAATGCATAGCGGCTGGTGAGGATGCCATTTCCTCGTGAAGGCCACAACCGGATCAAAACACACTGCAAAGGGTCATGTTTAAAAATGTGTTCCAGTAGGAAATGGAAACTGCCACAAACCCCTCTCAAGATCCTCCCCTCACTTTGAACACTTTGTCCGGGTCCGTGCCGCTCTCTGCAGCAGCTCTGGAGCCCTCTTTGCTGTGTGTCTTTATGAGCTCTGATAAGTCAGTGATGCTGCTGCTGAGCGCCAGCCAGCAGAAAGGCAGCTCGTAAAAACATGACGCTGTGTCCTCGTCCACCTTACTCACCAGATCTGGCACCATGGGACTTTCAGCTCCTCCTGAAAGTCAAAATGACCACGAAAGGGAAACGTTTTGATCCACTCAGGACATCAAGGCGGCCAGGACAGCACAGCTAAACTCAGGAGAAAGGACTCTGGATGGTGGCCGGATGGTGGGATGAGTGTTCAACCTAGGGGAGGATTTTGAAGGGGGTTTCATGGCAGTGTGTCTTTCACTGTAAATTTTTTTAAATATTCACTCTTTTTCTGATCACAGCTCATAGTCTGCTTATGTGTGTGTCTGTGAATTTGTGTGCTAGGACACAAATGTATTTTTTGTCGTGAGTGTCAGTTAACTTCTGAAGTTACTGACTGGATGTCAGACCTGGAGCCCAGAGCAATGCAGTCATCCATCCATGGTCAGTGGGAGCGGAGGCTAGCGCCTGGATCCCAGTCCACCCGTTAGTGTTTCTTCCTCTTTTCTTCAGCCCCCAGAGAACAGCAATAGTAATGACTGGTGTTTAGTGAGTGATTACTACATGCCAACCAGTGTTCCATCCAACTACAGCATGTTACTGAGGCAGAAAGGAGATAAACTGGCTTGTGTTTTATTTGTTTCAAGTAAATGTTCAAGGCTAAATGGTAACTGAGATCAGCACTTCAGTCCACCACAATCTAGATTAAGTCCAGAAGTTTGGAGTAAACACTTAAAAACTGTTGTAGCAATTTGACAGAGTAATTTTATGTCTGTTGAATGTAATAATAGAAACATTGGCTTAAATTTGTCTCTTTAAACTTTTTATTGTATTTTGGTAAAAATACCAGCCCGAGATGGATTAAAAACAAGAACACACTAATCTTCCAGCGCGGTCACATAAGAAGCCCTGGCTGAGATGCGGCAACCCCAACACCCTTGTCCTTTCATGCTTCTTTAACCCTTTTCCAGTGCTAGGGGCTCATGATTATCCCTGGGAGGGGCAGATTGCTGGGCCTGGCCCTCAACTGCAGTGAAGGGGTTATTGTGCCCTCTACAGTACTTGGAGCACCTCCCAGCCTAGCCATAGCTCCCCTGCTCTTGGGACCAGCTAGTGGACAAGCCGCTGGCACCAACGAACACCCCAAAGCTTTTGTTTACTCTGGAACTTGCAAGGGTGGGGTGAAATGGGGTTTCCCTCTCGGGATTTCAGACAGGTCCTTCCTGATACTGATGCCCTCGTGAGAAAGAGTCTAATGGCAAGCAAATGAAATCCTCCTGCCCCAAGATTTGCAGGCTGGGTGATCAGAGGCACAGTGTGGTCAGAGGCCCTGGTACATGTGTGCTGACGAGAGGCAGGGGCATCTCTGTGAGCCGGCTCCCCAGAGGGAAGCCCCCCTCGGAAATCCTTGCCCACTGCTTTCTGGCAGAACCCTCAGATCTGTGAATTCCTGCAACTCTGTTTGGATCTTCTGGAATTCCCAGGACTGCAGCCAAGAAGTCAGAGAGGCTGAGAGCTGGGCTGAGCATTTAATGAGTTGAATGTTTCCTTATGTTGTCCTGGTTTGTCCTCACAACAAGCGACCTCGGTCCAACTCCTCATAACACATGATCATGGAATGTGCCCTCCTGAGAAATATGGCCTTGTTTTTCATCCTGAGCACAGTGGAAATATTAAAAAATTGCACAGATGATGGTAATAATAAAAGCTAGCTGTGTGTGCTGTGTGCCTGGTACTTTACATAGCTCTATATTTATAGATGTAGTTTTTTGTTTTGTTTTTGCAGTGCTGGGGATCTTACCAGCATGCTAGACAAGTGCTCTACCACTGAGCTACATCCAAATCCCTACATATTTATGTAGGGATTTTGAGACAGCAAGACCCTGTCTCAAAAAACCAAAAATAAAAAGAAATAGAACAAAATTTTTGCATTTCAAAATATATAAATAGAATCATACAGTATGTAATATTTTGGAATTCAGTCATTTACACTGCATGATTCTCTGGAGTATTAGCCAAGCTGTGGTACAGGTTTCTGCTTTTGTTTCTTTATTATCTAAAGCCCATACATTAAAAAATAATTTTACTTAGTTTTATTTTTTCATTTTTTATTTATTTTTAATTTTAGTTTTAAATATTCTCTATTTATCTGGTTTTGGGGGGAGGGTTGCTGGGGAGTGGGGGAGGTTATTTGGTTTTGTGAGACAGGATCTTGCTATGTAATTCAGGCTGGCCTTGAACTTGGGTGAACATCCTGCCTCATTGTCCTGCGTGCTGGGATTACAGGCATGCACCACCATGTGTGGCTCTGTGTATGTATTTATTAAAACTAAGGTCTGTACCCAGGGTTGTAAAGGGTGACTGTGCTGCGTTGTAGCCAGGAGTAGATCTGGGTGTTTAGTAACTTGCAGGCTGTCTCTCACTTCAGGTTCAGTAACGGGCACTTTTATTACAGTCCCATCCTGATGGGGGCTATGCTGGCTACTGTCCCTCCCTGGGACACCATACCCGACACCCACAGCTTAAAGGAGGAGGGTCACCTGGCTCACAGCTGCGGAGGGTTCAGTCCACAGCTGACAGACCCAAAGCAGGGACGTCATGGCGGAGAGGCCTGGCGGAGGAGAGCTGCTCACAGCATGGCAGGCAGGAAGCAGAGAAGGGAGGAGCCGGGGACAAGAACACAGTCTCCAGGCCACACCCAGTGACCGCCTCCATCCAGCCATACCTCCTACAGCAGGGTCAGCCACAAACACATCCACAGCAGTGTCCTCTGGTCCGCGACCTCCCGAATGGAGGAGGCTTTGGGGGACACGTTAGATCTAAACCACAGCAGTCTGATCACACAGATCACAACAGTGTCTTTAGCACAGAGAAGCTCCAAGTGCCATGTTTGTGGAGTCAGGATGGGCAGCAGGACCTGTGCATTCTGGGGAAATGCATCCCTCTGTCTGTGCAGAGACCCAGCCACACGGGCCTGAGGATGGCACCCTTTCTCCTGGGGTCTCCTCGTGTAGAAGGACGGGAAGCTGCACGCTGCTCCTGCAGTGAGGCTGGGGTGTCCTGGGGAAGTGACCCCTGGCAGGTGTGGCCGAGAGCAGAGAGGACAACCAGCCCAGGCGAGTCCTTGTGGCCCAGCTCAGCGGTGGTATACCAAGCAGTGAAGCCTGCACCATTAGTGAGTGTGCTGAGAGAGGACCCGGGGCTGGACAGGGCCCCCGCCCAAGACGGCAAGTGGCTCCCCAAAACCCAGCGGCCAAGAGAAGCCCCACGGAAAGTACCAGTTATTTCACAGTTGCTTGGTTTAACAGGAATTCCGTCCCCTCTAAGTAGCTTTTGAGCTAAGTGTCATTGTAAAAGGACATTTCCGGTGCATGCACGTGTGTGCTTGTGTGTGTGTGCATGTGCTTCCACAGGGACCCAGCAGGGTTCAGGAGACGAGGACCTTCCCGTGGCCAGGAACACCAGATTCCCACGATGGCTTCTGGGTTTGTCTCGAGGTCACACGTGGTCCCAGGCAGGAGCCATGCCCAGTGGCCAGGTGCACACAGGCCCCAGGCCGTGACTCGTCTGAGCAGACGGGGTCAGAGCTTGGGGCGGGGCTCAGGCTCCTTCTGGGGACTCAAGGACCTGGCCACGCCTCTGTCCCTCGTTCGTGCGTTGAGGTAGAGCTGTGTATAGTCAAGGTTGGATGGGGACAGGAACACCTGGCCCGCCTCCCAGGACGTGGAGATAGCTGCTTCCTGGTGGCAAGGCCACCTTACCCCAGTGACAGTGACGGTGACCAGTTCTCGTGGGCTGCACAGGCTGGGGCAGGTGCGGTGCATGGCCGGGCTCCGGGTCACTGAGGCCTCGTACCTGATGCACCCTGAGAGCAGTGAGTGGACATGCACATCCTTGTCCCTGGTGCCCCGAGTCAGGGCCTCGGGATCCCTGTGTCCCCATCCTGTACCAGAGCTGGCATCCTTGTCCCTGCTGGAGTGCCTGGCACATCTTTGGTGTTTCCATGATGTTTGTGAACTGCACACAGAACCAGAGGGCACCCTCTGGGGTGGGTAGGGAGGGGCTGGAATCCACGTCACCTGTGTGGGACCCAGGGCCTGGTGTGGGGGGACCTGGCTACAGAACAGTGGCCCCAGCAATGTCCCAGTCCCTGGCCCTGGGCTTGTGTCACTTGGGAGGAGGGAACCGCAGTGGCTGAAGGAGTTCAGTGCCCTGATTGCCAGCCTTAAGTGGGAGACCCTGTCTCTACTCCATTCCCCCCAAAATACAATAATTAGAGTTTATTTGGTTGCAGATCACAAAGCTCATTGCAAAGGCCTGAAGGGTGTTTGTCTCTAGCTTGTAGGACAGTCACACAGGCCACACCAAGATTCGCACGGCACCAAGGAGGTTGCCAGGCGCCCTCGCGCCCAGTTTGCCCCAGCATTTCTCTGCTGTTCTGGCTCCTGAGCCCTGTGACTCTGGCCCACGCAGGGCTTTGCGTCAGCTCGGAGCTGGGCACCCAGATCTGTACCCGAGAGCCAGAACTTCATGATCTTTTTGTCAGGTTCTTGGGCCTTGGGTGTCGCCAGCTCCGGAGCCCAGTCCCTGCCAGACGGCCTGGCAGGGCAGCCAGGAAGCACGCAGGGGACAGCCAGGGAGGAAGGGATGCTGTGAGCAGCGACTATCCAACCAGGCCCCACCGAGTGTCCATTCCTGAGCCGTTGAACCGTGCTGCCTGACGGGTGAAGTGCAGCCCCTCGTGACCCAAGCAGCGTCTGAAAGCGCCACTCTGAATGCAGTCTGGGGAGCAACAAACTCTGCCATCGTGCTGTGTCCCGCGGGAGCAGGAGCTCTGGGATCTCCTGTCTCGGGTGCAGAGCCAGTGACTATGCCTCTCCCCGCCTCCCCTCCCCTGGTCCCCTCTCCCTCCTCCCCCTTACCACTCCCTCCCCCCTTCCGCCTTTCCCTCTCGCCTCCCCTTCTCCTGCTCTGTCCCTCTTCTCTGAGGACAAGCTGATGCCGAAACTGGAGGCTGTTGGGGAGGAGGAACAGAGTGGTCCTTGCCAAGGTCCAGAAGGACTCAGCCAAAGCCTTCCCGTGCGTTAGCTCTTAGGGTGCATTGCGTTTCATTGTTTTTATTGTGGTCACGTATGTAAAACACGCATTTCCCATCTTAACCACCCCAGCGCACAGCGCAGTGGCGTGAAGAACACACCCAGTGTTGTGTAACTGGCACCCGTCCCATCTCCAGAGCTTTCTCGTCACCCCGAGTCCATTGTCATGATCTTTTCAGCTCTGGCTGTCTGGCTCGGGAGGGGTCCTTCCCAAAGAAGGACCGCGTGTGTGTGCGTGTGTGTGTGTGTGCGCGCGCGCTCACGCGCACGCACACGCTTGCTGGCCTTGTGCTTGCTAAGCAGTTACTCTACAACTGAGCTACAACCCCAGCCAAAGAATTTGAAGGAAGAAGTCATAGTCCCCCCCCTTGTTTTGGTTGTTTGAGATAGAGTCTCGGGTCTCGCTGTGTAGTTCAGGCTGGCCTTGAACTTGTGGCGATCCTCCTACCTCAGCCTCCCGAGTGCTGCGATCACAGGCGTGCGCCACCACACACTGGTGTACTCACCGTCTCCAGCCTGGATTCCAGGGCTTGGAAGAGAGGATCGCTCAGTCTGAGCCTTGTGTGGCCCGGTGAGGACGCCCCGCCCCACACTCAGGAAACGCGGTCCTTGTTACCCAGGGTGGTGACTTTGTAAAGTCCGAGGCATAAGGAGGAGTCGATGACAGCCTCACTTCCACCTTGAGAGCTCTTCTAAACTATGTGCTGGGACAAAGGTGTTGCTAAGAGAAATTTTAAATTAGCTACAGAAATAGCCATCATCAAGGGAACGGCGTGTCTCTGCTCGGGATTTATGGTCGAAACAGAAAGACATCAGGTCTGATCAACTCAGTCACTTTGCTCCTAGTGAAAACTCTGAAGAGAGCCGACGCCTCCTTTTAGACGGAGCTGTGGGAAGAGGGCTGGGCGGGCCGCGCCTCCACAGCCCTGCTAAGAGCTGCACCACGCTGGATCGAGCCACCTCTCATTACACTAATGGCCCCTTGTGGCCGGGACCTCGCCTTCCGTGTGGGACTCGGAGCCGTTTTCTGTCCCCGGCTTTAAGAGGAAATCATTTAGGATGACCGAGCCCTCAGGGGATGCATTTAGGTCTGTCCTGATCACTCTTTTCATATAAAGTTTATGGCGTCCCTGGCACCTCCCAGGTCAGCCGTGGCTTCCTGTGGCCTCCAGCTTGGCCCGCCCCCACCCCGTCCCCACCCCGTCCCCACCCAGCACTCCGCGCTCACGCTCTTGTTCCCTGCGACACAGTGTGCTCTGTCCAGTGCATTGTCCCTGTGTGACTCTTCTCCCCTCTCTCTGTCCCACTCTCTCCCTCATCGCCAGCAGCATCTGACGTATGCTCCAGGTTTTCCTGGCAACTTCAGTCCAAGTTAATGTCTTCCTCCTGCAAATTCATTTAGCTTATTAATCACTGCTATCATTTTATTAAGCAGATATTAAGTGTCAGGCCCATTATCTTTTTTTGTTTGTTCTTTGAGATGGGTCTCACTGTATAGTTCAGACGGGCCTTGAACTCGCTATGCAGCCCAGGCTGGCCTTGAACTCTTGGCGATCCTTCTGCCTCAGCCTCTTGAGTGCTGTGATGACAGGCGTGGGCCACCACGCCATTATCTGCACCCTCATCACAACTGCACAAAGTAATTAATATTGTTCTCTTTTTTGTAAAAGAGGAGACTGAGGTTCACAGGGGTCAGGGAATCTGCCCACAGTCACCCACTATGTTGCTAAGCGGTCTCTTTCTACCTGTATCTCATAAGTGTGTCCAAATCATTCTGCGTGCATTTGTCTTCTCTCCTCAGTTCTGGAAATGAGAGGCTATATCGTTTATACTCAGTAACCAGTTCCAGAAATACAAATTAATGATAAATAAGATGGGAGACGACTTTTCTCTCACTGAAAGGAGTGCAGAGGAAGGCAGGCCAGGACGGAGAACTGGCCCCAAAATGCCTCATGGCCCCCCTCTTAACTCCTCCTCCAGCGCTCCAGGGGTGGGGCTTGTCCTCCTACGTACAAAGTGGCTGCTGGGCGTCCAGCCAAGGTGCTTGTGCTCCAGAGCCAGGGGGAGGGATTGAGGGAATTCTGGACACGCTTTCCAGAAGCCTCACACTGCAATTTCTGTTTATGTCTTACTGGCCCCACATTTATAGGAAAAGCTGGGGACTATTTTACAGCTGAGTATGCAGACTCACCCCAAAGTGAACGTTTGATTGTCAAATGCTACCTTGCCTTTTATTTTGATTAGTAGGCATTCGGGGTGAGAGCAGCACACCGTCATCTTTCACAGGTTCACAGCCCCGGCGGATACTCTGTTGCCCGGACAGGCAGCGCAGCTGAGGCATGGAGAGCGGAGAGCGGAGAGCGGAGATCAGGAGACCGACAGATGGAGCAAAGAAAAGACCGCAGCCAGGTGTGGTCTCTGCCGTCTGAGGCTGCCATGGGAAACAGCAGACACCAGCCACTTGCCCGGAGCAGCCTCCTGAGCCCGCCGAGGGCAGCTGAGATTCTGCTGGACGGCTGTGCTCTGGCCTCGGCCTCTGCTCTCTCCGTGCCTTTCCTCTCCCTTTGGGGAATCAGCTCATGAGATGTTCTGTTGGTGTCGATGACCAGTGCTCTGGACAGGCGGCCTGGACAGGGGGCATTGGGGCTTCTGCAGCTCCCCGAGCTGCCCACTTGGTTTTGCAGAAGTAATTCAGAAGCGTGGAAGAGAAGTCTGTGTAAGGACCTGGAATGTTTCCCCAGCCAAGCTTCACATCTAGGGACTTCGAGACTAAAGCACTTCCCAGTTATTTTAAATTTTGATACAATTTTGTTTTTTGGTTTTGTTTGTTTGTTCTGAGAAAGAGTCTCACTATGTAGTCCAGGCTGGCCTCAAACTCACATCAGTTCTCCTGCCTCAGCCTCCCAAGTGCTGGTGTGCCCACCACGCCTGGCTAAATTTTGATACGATTTTGAATTGTGTGTCTTTTACCCAGAATCAGCAGTTGTTTTCAGTTGGTCTGTTTGCTTTATCTTTCTCTCTTTCTCACACTGTGTCGCTCTGTCTCCCTGCACCTCCACCCCCACCCCATCTCTCTCTCACGTTCAGACTCCTGAACCCATAAGAACATCGCTGAGGGAGGGACAGTGATGCCACCAGAGCAAGATGACCAGAGCCAGCCCTCAACTTCACCTCACACTGCGTTCTGACGCGTGGTCTGGGGCTGGCCCCCCGGGGCCCAGCAGAGCCCGGCGTCCACATCATCCCCGGCCAGTGTCTGCTCTCCGCCCTCCCTGCGTCACAGCGTCCTCACCACCATCCTGCTCAGCCTTTCTCGGGCTGCTCTGACTGGACATTTGTACAGAATACGGCTGAATTTTGGTAGAATGTTCCTTCGTTTGGGTTGTTGACTCATTTAATGATTACCTTCTGGTTGGCCCTTTCTTTTTCTTTTTTCTCTTCTTTTTTTGATTCTGGCTCCCACTACCTTTCCCAGGCTGGTCTCAAAGGATCCTCCTGCCTCAGCCTCTGGAGCTGGGATGCAGGAGCACACCGTGTGCCCCGCCAGGCCATCTGCACTGCAGCAGTGCTGTGTCAGACGCTGACCTTGCTGCCTTGTAAAGCAGCGTCTGAAGTTTTTCCACTGTCAACTTACTGCCCATCCTTTTATAACTAAAAAACAATCAAGGGGATATTCAGGACCTTATAAATCTTTGATCCCGCATCAAACATTAATGCACTAGTTTTAGTATTCACTGGTGATTTTCAAATTTCATCTTCCCTTTTATTTGTGCAGCTTGGCATTCTGCTGTAAGAGCAGCTTTCTCCTCTAGGGGAGGGTGTGCTGTTGTTGATTTTGATATTGTTTTTTGAGGTACTGGGGATTGATCCCTGGGCCTTCATGCTGAGCTACATCCCTGCCCCTTTTCTTTTCTTTTTTTGTTTTTTTGGTGCTGGGAATCGAACTCAGGGCGTTGTGTTTTCAAGGCAAGCACTCTAACCACTGAGCTAAATCCACAGCCCCTCATTTGTTATTTTGAGACAGGATTTTGCTAAATTGCCAAGGCGGGGCCCGACCTTGCCACCCTCCTGCCTCAGCCTCCCAGAGTGCTGGCAGTAACAGGCATGCACCATCGTGCCTGGTTCTAAGGGAGTTTCAGGTGCCGTGAGGCTAGACTTTGTCTTGCTCAGCTCTGGCTGCAGGCGAGGAGGCTAAACAGTGGGCGTTTATTGTGCAGGTTCCGGAGGGTAGGATGTGCTGATCATGGTATCCGGTGACAGCTGTGTTCCTGGCTGGCGAGTGCCACTTCCTCGCTGTGTCCGCACACGTTGAAGATGCCCGAATCCTGCTGCTTCTTAAAGGACACAGTCTCCTGGCCTGGCTCCAGTCTCATGCCCTGGCCACCTCCAAGGGCTCACCTCCTAAGACCAGCACCTGGGGCTTTGAACCTCAACATTCACTCTGTAACAGACTTTGACTGTTTTGTTTTGCTCTGAGACAGGCTCTTGCTGTGTAGCCCAGGCTGGCCTTGAACTCTCAGCGATCCTCCTGCCTCAGCCCCCTGAGTGCTGGGATCACAAGCATGTGCCATCATGCCTGGCAAGCACTTCACTTCAGAAGTAGCTGCTGAATTTATATGATCTTAGGTGTGAAAAGTTCTATCTGAAAATATCTTTCCAACTGAAGAACAGACTGAAATTCCCCCGTTTTCCCCCCTTTTTGTTTGTTTGTTTTTGTTTTGGAACAAAGTCTCACTGCGTAGTCTACTCTGCCCTTGGCTGGTTATATAGCTCAGGCTGGCCTCCAACTCAAGATCTTCTTGCCTCAGCCTTCAGTCTTCCTAGTCGTGGGATTCAGGTACCTGGCTTATTTTCTCCTGTGATGTACAGCATTGAAGGCCCTGAATGAGATGCTATATTAATCTTCCCATTGAATAGTTCGCCACAGCACTAGTATATGAAGTTGACTCTTTCTCCTTTTTAGCAAGCGCCCTCTTCCACCCTCACTGGCTCAGGTGACAGATCACCCAAGTGGAGCTCTCTATAAACCGTGACTTCCAGCCTCCAGTTGTCTGTAACTAAGCTTTGTGACAAAGTTCTTCAATTCTGAACTTGGCTGAAGAGACTGGGGGAGTTCTACCCTAAAGTCCAGAAACGAAAAAGATGCCAAGAGCGATGAAACAATGATTTCCATCTTCGGATCCCCCAACGTGCCCTCCCATCTGGCTCCCGGGGCTCTGGCTTCCCCCTGGGGCTGACAGCGCCCCTGCCAGGTGCTCTGCGAGTTAGAAGGAACCCTAATTGCTCCTCTGCCCAGTTAAAGCAGGCGAGTTCCTCGGTGGGAAACACACAGGAAATGGCAGGAAGGAGAACACGCCCTGTTTTCCAGGACCAGGGACACTTAACGAGCATTAGGAGGCGCTGGCCCGGCTCGCGTTCGGAAGGGTTGGGAAGAGGCGCTGCCTTGGAAGACATCCGCCCTGAAGCTGGCACCATGATGCAGCAGGGTGACAAATGTCCTCTTGGTCGCTCCAGTGCCATCTGTTACCACGTGTCTCACCCTCCCCGGTCACCTTGTCATCTCCAGTTTGAGTCACCACCGCTTTCCGGGTCCACCTGTGACCCAGAGAAGATGGAAGCAAACTCGTCCTCACGTCCAGATACTGGGCTTCCAGTCTCAGTCCTTAGGCTACCAGTTACCATCTATCACCCCATGCAAGATGTCTCCGCACCATCCTTCCATTTCCACTACCTACTGATATTTTCCCCCGTGCTGAGGACAGGCCTATAAGCCAGGCAAGGACTCTACCACTGAGTCACACAGCCCCCCCACTGCTCTTCCGGGTGTGGAGGTATAGGGTTGTAATCTCAGCATGTGGGAAGCTGAGGCAGGAGGATCTCAGCAAGTTCAAGGCCAGCCTGGGCAACATATCGAGACCCTGTCTCAAAAAAATAAAACAAAACAAATAGTAGCCAAACTGCTCCTTTGACAATGATCCCCACCCACCCCATTTTCAATATCTTCTTCTTCGCTCTCTTTTAGCTTTGAATAACTCTGGGCATGAATTTCCCCTCCTTCCTGCTCTCCCCACTTCCCACTCGTTTGGCTGTTTGAGTGCATGGATTACCATCATTCATCGTTTCTAGAAAACGTAGCCAGTATTTCTTCAAAGCGTGTCTCTGCAATGCCATCTTCTCTCCAGTCCTGTGCGTCATACCGTCTCGGTCACGTGAATCTCTTTTTTTTTTTTTTTTTGGTGCTGGGGATCGAACTCAGGGCCTCGTGCTTGTGAGGCAAACACTCTAACCGCTGAGCTCAATCCCCAGCCGGTCACGTGAATCTCAATTGTCCTTCCGATGCGCTATTTCTCTGAATTTCTGGCCGCCTCACTTCTCTGTTCTCTAATTCTTTCCACGTGTGTCTCACATGCCAGCAGCCACCATGTTTGTTTCATTTTCATTTTCATTCACTGTAATTTTCATTTCTCGAAGTTTTATTTGGTGCTTTAAATGTTCTTGATTACTTTTTATAGTTTCCAGTTTTCTTGAAGGCAGTATCACATTAGTTCTTATTTTTCAATAATTTTGTCACAATGTTTTATAATCCTCTTTTTCTAGTTTTTGAGACAGGGTCTCACCATATAGTTCAGGCTGGCTTGAATCACTGTGTAGCCCAGGCTGGTCTGGAACTTGTGGTGATCCTCCTGCCTCAGCTTCCCTGGTGGGCTTTCTCTTGTACATTGCTCTTCAGGAAGACAGAAACCCACATTGACAGGGTTGGCAAAGTTCTGGGTGCAAAAGTGGCTTCAGTGCTCAGGATACCTTAGATTTTGTCCAGCTAATTCCTTACTGTCTTGTTAGTACTTTGATTCCTTTAATATAATTTCATTTTAAAAATAATTTTCTTGTATCAGTATTTATTAGTCCACGTTTGCAGTACACAATTACATTTATCATGGGGAGCTGGCACATGCACATCATTTAAAAAATAACTTTAACATCTGATCCCTGTTCTCATCCAAGGGGCACCCGGGTTGGGAGGTTCCAGCCTCCCTGTGTCCCCAGGCATCACAGTGCTGTTCCGGTTTGCTGCCATCTGGTCACGGCTCAGGCTGAGGCGGGAGAATCTCCTAGAACGGCTGCTTCTCCCTGTGTGGCCCTGATTGGGTGGCACACTTGGGACTCAGCAGGGTCGCCAGCCCTGGGGGCCCCTTGGCCGGCACCTCTGCCACGCCCATCCATGGCTTCATCACCACGTTGCGGGGTCACTTTGAGGGGAACCAGGCTCTGCCTCCTGAAGCAAGCGTCAAATAATTTCAGACATTTTAAGCCACCACAGGGGTTAAAACTGCCCACTTCCTGTCTGCTAAAGTGCACAACAATCACAGTCTGGACTCAGTTTCCTGGTCAGGATGGTGGGAACACAGCGAGTGTCACTTGTCCGCGGAACCGGGAGGCCCGATTGTCCCCGTCTGAGCCCGACACAGGGCTTTGCCCCGATCTCGCTGACATGGGTACAGCTTGCTTTCTAATGTGATCCTCAACCGTGTGTTTGTACTTTGTTCTTTTTCAGCATAGAGTCTGTTGTAAAAGTGAGTGTTGCTGGCTCTCGTCACTCCCTCCATCTCTCCACTTCCTTCCTCAGAGGAAACCACTTGAGCAGTTTCACGAAGGTTCTTTCAGAACTGTTTGCCTATTTGTTTTGTTTTTTGAGACAGGGTCTTGCTGTGTGGTTCAGGCTGTCCTTGAAATCACAGCGATCTTCCTGCCTCAGCCTCCTGAGTGCTGGGATTACAGGTGTGCACCACCATGCCTGGCTCTGTCTATATTTCAGTGTGGTTCTACTTTGCATTCCCTCCTAACTTACGAGGTTGAGTTTATTTTCCTACGTTTGATGATTATTTGAGTTTCCTCTTTTGTGACATACTTATTTTAGTCTTTGACCATTTTTCCATTCTGTTGGTTGGTAAGACTTCTTTGTGTACTTCTGATGCTGCTCTTTGATCACTTAGGTGTACTGCATGTATACACACACGTCCACACCCACCTGTATCCTCCCACTGGACGGCAAGTGTTTTATGAGTCTCACGGTGAAGAAGTGCTCTCGGGTTTTGTTTTTGTTTTTTTTTTTTTTTGGTGCTGGGGACTAAACTCAGGGCCTTGCGCTTGCGAGGCAAGCACTCTAACCACCGAGCTAAATCCCGAGCCCCTCTCGGTTTTAAAGCAGTCCAGGTTACCGATCTTGTGCGACCTGCTTGCTGCCCCAGCCCGTTACCCCTGCTCCTCCTTTCTTCTTTATTCTCCAGTGCCGCCGTCTGGACGTGTTCAGATCTGAGTCTGGCCTCTCTCTTCAGACTCATTCATTTAGTTTTCTTTTCCTGCACCAATAGCGAATTATATTAATTATTATGACTTTAAAATTTTAATATCTGTTATAGCAAGTCCCTTAACTTTTTTTTTTTTGGTACTGGGATTGAATCCAGGACCCTCACACTTTTTACATTTTTACTTTGAGACAGGGATTCATGAAGTTGGCCAGGCTGGGCTCAAATTTGTGATGCTCCTGCCTCAGCCACCCAGGTGCTGGGATTACAAGTGTGCACCCGGCAGTATAACTGGCAGTATAACCATATTCTAATCATCATTATGGAAATCATTATTGATAACCCGCGAAAGAACCAGGTTTTAGGTGTGATTACCACTTCATAGTTTTGATTCCTTTGATCATCACATCTGCTTGTTTGACAGTTCTGGGCCCTAAAATAAAAATTTGGTAGAGCCGGTAAACCTTACAACCTCAAAGAGATCAAGCTGTCCAAGCACCTGTAAGACTCTATGGCTGAGTTCCTGCGTTGTCACAGACCGCAGCTCCTCTGTTCTGAAAGACACTCACATGGGCTGGAAGCCGTCCCGATGAGCTCTGCCAGCCCCTCAGGGCCAGCGGGATTTAGGCAGAACCCAAAAGTGGGACCCAGGTCCCTCCCACACCGAGAGAAGCACTGTACTCCCCCATTTTCTTAAGCTGTTTTGTGTGATTAAGACGTGCTCTCATTATTTCAATTATTTTATTTGTGCTATCAAGGAAATACTGAAAGAATTATATCATTTTCTCACAGGAAGAACATTAGACTAATTGTGTTTTGCAGTTAAAACAAATAATACTAAACATAATTTACATATAAAAATTTCTTAATCATCTGCAAGACATTACAATATTAAATATTTTAACATAATGCTCTATTTTGATGAGAATCAAATGCAAATTTGTTTTTAATAATATGAAGAATGGAAATCGTTTCTTAAATTGTCTTAATTTAAAATAAACTTACTTTTGCAATAAAATAATAATGTGGTATTAAAATGAAAGCACGGCTTTGTTGATTTAAAAAAAAGAGGTGTTCTCAATGTACAGCAATAAAAACTGCCTTGCTAATCCTTGCTTCGGCATGGCCGAACCCAGCCCACTTGGGGCCGGCTTGCTTTTTCTTTGCGTCCTGCGCTCGGTTCCTGCGGGTGGGCAGAGGGCTTAGCAGGGAGCCCCTCCGAAGGCGTCCTCTTCCTCCAGGCGCGGCGGGAAGACTCGCCCCACCTCCTGCGGGGGACCTGGCGCCCCGTCCCCTCCCCGCAGCGGGACCCGGCGACGCGCCCGGCCACGAGGACGGCTGCCGGGAGACGGGTGGGGGAGGGGAGCCCCGCCCTGCCCGGGTGACCCCGCACCCTGCGCGCGGTCCTCGCTCCGCACACGCGCGTCCCTGGAAACTCCGGGTGGAGCTGCTGCCCGGAGGTGATCGTGTACGTGAGAATTTATGAGATATATGATGCGTGTGAGATACGCAGGTGATGGACGTGAGATACAGATATACACAGGACACCTGCGATCTATGCTGTGTGGCATGTATGTGAGACACGCGCGACATCCGTGACGCCCGCCCTCGCCGCCCGGGGGAGGAGGAAGCCGGCGAGCAGCCCCGGGCCTAGGTCGCTGGGCCACGGAAATGAGCCGCAGGGAGGATTAAATGTGGGGGCGGGCGGGCGCGGAGAAAGCACGAGGCCGGTCCGCGCCCGCACCGACTCCCGGACGGATGTGGTCTCGTGTGCCGTAAGCGCGGACTGGTGAGATTGTTTCTAAAAGCTTTTATTTTTTAAGAGAATAAAGGAAAATTAAATAAGACTTGGTGCGTGTACAGACACCTCTGGGCGCTCGCGGACACTCCAGGCGCTCGCGGACACCCCGGACGCTCGCGGACACCCCCGGACGCTCGCGGACACCCCCGGGCGCTCGCGGACACCCCCGGGCGCTCGTGGACACCCCGGACGCTCGCGGACACCCCCGGACGCTCGCGGACACTCCGGGCGCTCGCGGACACCCCCGGGCGCTCCCGGCGCAGGGCGGAGATCCGCGCAGTCGCCCAGGTCACCGCCTCGCTGACATCAGGAAGTCGCTCGCCCCCACCGCCGCGTCACGAGGCCCCGTCCTGCGCCCGCGCGGGGCTCCTGCCAGCACCCCTCTTCCTCCCGGAGGCGCGACCCGGACCTCGGAGCCCGTGGGCGGGCGGGGGCGGGGCCTCCGGGAAGCGGCGCAGGAAGTCGAGTCAGCGGCCGGGCGCGACTCCGGGAACCGCCGCGCCGGGAAGGGCACCCGAGCGTCCCGCGGGGAAGCCCAGGCCCGAGTCCCCGCCCCCGGGCGTCCGCGTCCCGCGCGCAGCCTGGCGGTCGGCTCAGCTTCCAGCCGCGCGGATCGGAGGCGAGCGGCCCGCGGGAGTTTCGCAACAGCGCGAAACCTCGGAGTTACCCAGCGTGTTCGGGTTTCATAATCGCGCTCGGCAGGACAGCGGCCGCCTCCCGCTGCGCACTCTGGCTCCTGCGCTGGGCCTCGGCTTGAACTCCCCAGTCCTCCCGCCTCAGCCTCCTGAGTGCTGGGGTTACAGGTGTGCCCACCGCGCCCGTCTTAGAAACCACCCTTTTAAAATCACGAAATGAGGGCCAGGGATGTAGATCAGTGGTAGGGCACTTGCCTCGCAACATCACTGTAGAAAAATCAGATGTTTTTCAAAATCAGGAAGAAAAAGTTGAAAACCCAACCACCCGGAAGCCCACTGTTACCGATTTGCTGTGCAGCGCTGCGCGGATCGCCCTGAACACGATACTTAGTACCCGCTTCGCCTCTCTGTACCGTTTCTCCTCCAGCACCGTGCCGCATGCCCTCCCGTGCCAGGCGGCCGGGCGCGCAGAGCACCGCGCCCCGGTCCGGTCCAGGACGCTGTGGGCGGCCAGGCCTGAGTGTGAGAAGGGTCCTGAAGAACAGGGCTTCTTTGAGACCACCCAGGTCCTCGGCAAGCAGAGTTTGAGGGGAAGAGAAGGAGCGGACCCAGGGCTTGCCCTTCCCAGAACACGGAGCCCAGAGAGGCCAGACCGAGTGTGCATCCCTCCGGGAAACCGCGAGTTGTCTTCCTGCTGGTGCTGAGAGTAAAGCCGGGACGGCGCGGTGGAGGTGAGGGGATTGCCCAGGTGTCAGCCGAAAGGACGGGGTGCGGGGCACCCCATGGCTCGGCGGGGGAGCAACGCTGGGGGGAAGGAGGCCCTGGGTTCAATCGCCGGTGAGAGAGGAAGAGAAGAGGGGAAGAAGGACAGGAAGGAGGAAGAGAGGAAGGGAAAGGGAGAGAAAGGAGAGGCAAGGAAGGGAAAGAAGGGACGAACAGGGTAGAAGGAAAGGGAAGGAATGACAGAGGAGAGAGCGAAATAAAGTGGACACTTGACTCATTTAGCGACTGGAGAGGGTGATTTATGGAGCTTCTGTGTTGGGGTGCAATTGGATCCCAGCACTTGGCCACCAAAGGGCCCTGAGTGAACCCCCAAATCATTCCTGGGAGCACAATGAAGGATAGGAACTCTAAGAAGGGGATCCCTGGAGTGTTCACAGGAAAACCGCAGTCGGTCAGATTCACAGTCGTGACTGCCACCTGTGTAATTCGCACAGTGAGTTTGGTCATGAAAAACTCTTTTCTCCTTTTCTACTTTAAGAAGAACAGCTCAGGCAGTGGGGCTGCAGCCCCAGTGACCGGCCTGCCTCTGGGAGCAAACCCAAGATGTTCAGTAAGTCCCAAAACAGAAAGCACAGATCTTATGTGAAAACCGTAGAGCAGCCCAGGCATGGTGATGTGTTCTTGTGATCCCAGCACTCTGGAAGGCTGAGGCAGGAGGATGGCAGTTTGAGCCCAGCCTGGGCAACTTAGTGACTTTGGGAGAAACTGTCTCAAAACAATTAAAAATAAAAATAAAAATAATTTTAAAATGGCTGGGGATGTAGCTAAGTGCGAAGGGCCAGGATTCAGTCGCCACTATGAAAAGCAAAGCAAAGAGAAGAATAAAGTAGTGTACAGTGAAAGACATATTTCTGGATGGCAGTTTAGGACAAGAGTTTTACTTATAGACAGAGGGTCAAAACCTCAAAAATATGTTATCACTATGGACATCTAAAATGTACCATTAAAATAAAATAAATTTTTTTAAAAACCTCAGAAATGCCTGCAGTGGCCAGATGCTTCACTACTTTCAACAATTCTGGAAAACTCTTGCTATTATCTCTGAATAGTTCCTCTTCCTCCAGTTTTCTATCCCCCTGAAGAATTGTGATGGCTGTGTATTAGATTAGCCCTCACCATCTGCCTTTCGTAGTTTGAATTTCTTTCCATTCTCCATATTGCTTTTGGGATAGTTTTTGGGCTCTGCCTTCCAGCTCACAAATTCTTTCTTCAGGTGTGTCCAATCTCCTTTTAACTTTTCTGAAGTTTTCATTTCTGCCCTTTTACTATGATTATTGCAGATCTCTGGGGCAGTTTTGTGTAGTCTCTGATTTCTTGCTCATATTCACAGGCTTTTGTTTCTTACAACAAACGTTTTAAAGCTAAGATATCGCTCCCTGGGCTTCCGGCTTCAGGCATCAGGAAGCACTCAGGAGCCCTGGAGCGACGCAGGCTTGCAGGCTTCGCAGGCTTAGGATCAGGACACCCTTCCCTGGCCTTGACATGCCTGTTGTCAGGAAGGCGAGGGCGGCCCAGGACTCTGCCTGCGGCCTCCACCCTACCTGCTGTGCCCCGCACCAAGCCCACCTTGGCCTGCCCTGCAGCCATTAGGCTTCCCTCAGCATTGTCCCCGTTTGCCAGTCACACAAGGTGCCAGGGTCCTCCCACCATCTGCTCCACCAAAAGTCAATCCCCATGTGGCCCCAAGGAAGGGAGATGTGCTCTGCTGTGTGTATGTGTGTGTTTGTGTGTGTGTATATCTTAGTCACTTTCGTTGTCACTGAAACACAATACTCCATACCCACAATTTAAAGGTTCATGGTCTTTTGTCCATAGTCTGGATTCTAATCCATAGTTGCCTGGCTCCATGCCATGGTGGGAGGGCCTGGCGAAAGAGAGCTGCGGGCAGCATGGCGGCCAGGAAGCAGAGAGTCAAGGGAGGAGCTGGGGAGGGGGTGATAAACCCTTTCAGGCCACGCCCCCTCCATCCAGGCCCCGCCTCCTAACAGCAAATGGGCTGTCAGCCCCATAATTCAATCCCCTTCCAAAAACCCTGCCTAAAGTGCAGAAGGCTTTTGGGGGACATCTAGACCTAAATCATGACGGTGTCACCTACCATACTGAGACAGACACCACTGGGGACCACCAGTGGGAGGTCCATCCCTGGGCCTTCAACCCGATACTCATTAAAAGCATAATTTGTGTTTTCTTCCAAGATAGAGGCTTAAAAGCTGCTAAAAAGCAGTGACTTCACTCAGGCCTCCAGATGCCTGGTGGGTAACCAAAAGCAGAACAAGCCTGACCTGCTTTTTGCATCCATCTCCTTCATAGCCTGAAAACTTTGGGTTGGTTCCATGCTCAGTCCTGCACATGCGGATGTTGATCCTGAGGGAGTGCCTGCTAAAAACTGGCGCTGTAAAGTCGATCAGTCCTGCGTTGCCTTAGCCCGTCTCAGCCCCTTCAGGAACGAGGGCATCAGGGTAAGGGGCGAACGGGGAGAAGCACCTGTTCGGAGAAGTCTCCAGTCGTGGCCCCAGCCTCCTGGAGCAGAAGCAGTCATATTCAGGTGGCCGGACGGTCTGCAAGCAGGGCTGTCTTGCAAAACCAGAACTGACGTGGATCCCCAGGCTCACCCCTCAATAGCGGGAATCACCACACCACGGGTGACATTTGAGCTTTAGTCTGCTAGTTCACCATTTCTGTGCTAGCTAAGCCAAGCCACCACCCCCGGCCACCGGTGACTGTTTTACTTAGACTGCGATGTGATCTGTTAGATACAATAACCGTGGAGCTGGGGGGAAGTCCAGTTTTAGATTTCAGACTTCTGCTTCTGTTTTCCCATGAACGTAATTGTCAGGCCACAGTCCACATTTTCAATGCAGGAAATTCAGTCCCCGCAGCTACCACAGAGGGAGACGCAGGTGCAGTCCCCTCTCCCTGACTGGTGGAAAGTTGCAGATTGCAGTCAGAGGAGAGAGGAAGTCACTGCCTTGGCCAGGTTTGCTCTAAAGCAGCCTTAACTAGGGTGGCCAAGGTGACACTAAAAGGGAAGTGGCAGAAACCAGAAGATGATGTGACAGGAAATGATAACTAAATGAAGGTGGGGTAAGAATAAAGAGAAATACTATTTTATGCCAGCCAGGCATGGTGGCACACGCCTATAATCCCTGCATTCAGGAGGCTGAGGCAGGAGGATCACCACAAGTTTGAGGCCAGTCTGGGCTACGTGGTGAGTTCAAGGCCAGTCTGAACTACACAGTGAGATCCTGTCTCAAAAAAACAAACAACAAAAATTTTATGCTTGTGTGACTGGGAAAAGTCCAACTCAGAACCAGCTTCGTGACCGTCTGGGGGTATACCAGTGATTATTTTGAAGAGAAGAAAAAAACTGCCTAATGCCACATTTCTTTCAGTTTGGTAATTTCTTGTCAACTGAGGGCAGTGGGAAAGATTTTTAATCTGTAGAAGTCTTAACAAATTAATCTATTTTTCAAATATCTTAGCTGATGCTGTTGTGCATATTGACCTCTTCTGCTGTTTTCTCATGTGCTACTTATTTATTTAGCAGTGCTGAGGGGCAAATCTACGGCCTTCCATGTGCTACGCACATGCACTACCACTGAGCTGCACTCCAGGCCACTTCTCTTGTGTGACCCTCACCCTCGTCTGAAGCGTGTGTCATGCCCTGATTTACACTAAGAATCAGGGGAATGACTTTGGTCCCTTCCAAGAGCGGCCTCGCCAAATGACCCAATCTCCTTCCACCAGGCCTCACCTCGTAAACCTCCCTCCGTCAGTCACATCCACACACCAGGGTCTAAGCCTCCAGCCTGTGAAACGCGGGGCACGGAGACCTCATCCAAACGGCAGCACTCAGGGAAGCAAAGAGCTGGGAATACGCGTACAGAGCCCATTAGAGGACAAGCACACGGAGCCCCCCGAATCCTGGGAGGGACTTCCTCTCTGCAGCCCTCTCTGCAGCATGGAGGGGACGCGCGGTTTTAGGGGCTCGCGGTACTACACCTTTCTGCTTGAACTCTGGAGGGAGGTGCCCAGGAAAGAGCCTGCCGCTTGGAGCTGGTTTCTGAAGCTGTCGAAGTGGTCTGTTGTCACCCGCTTAGTTTTTGCATTATGGGGATGAAACCTCTGGCCACGTGCATGCTAGACAAGAAAGCACTCTGCTACTGAGCTACATCCTGCCCCCTTTCTGTTTTTATTAGTGCATGTTCACGATACTTAATGACTACATTCCTTGTAGGAGTTGGTACATGTGCCTGACACGTCTTAATTCTTTTTTTCATCCCTTTTCTTTCCCCTCTCCCCTATCTCTCTCTCTCTTTTTTTTTTTTTTTTGGTGCTGGGGATCAAACTCAGGGCCTTGCACTTGCTAGGCAAGCACATTAGCACTGAGCTAAATCCCCAACCCCGTCCCTCTATTTCTGGTCCCTTCCCGTTTGTGAAAGATCTATCTCCCGGTTTCCTGTGATCCATCTATTATTTTTTGCCCTTTATACTCTGGGTTTCTCATATAAGAGACACCATGTGATATTTAAGTGTGTGTGTGTCTGATTTATTTCACTTAACATTATCATCTCAAAGTACATCTATTTTCCTACAAATAACTCAAGTTTATCTTTCTTCCTCACAGAGTAGTACTCCATTGTACGTAAATATCACATTTCTTTATCCATTCACCTGTTGATGGACATACAGGCCGGCACTCAAACTCTTATTCAGTGTACACTGTGAGCATTTTTTTTTAATTAAGAGAAGACAATTTATTTAGAGGACAATTTATTTAAAAGTGGGGAAAAAGGGGGAAAGGGAGATGATAGAGAGCTACTTGACAAGTAGGGAGCATTTGAAAGCGAAATACTCCACTGTGAGCATTTTTGCACTCATTTCATATTGAAGTTTTTTCCCTGAGTGTTCTGTTTTCTACACCAACCCATCTTATGCCGACGCCATGGGGCTGACGGCATCCAGGCTGGTTGGTGCCCTTCTACCTCAGGTGGTACCCGGGGTAGAAGAGAGAGACCTTGTGCGCCGAGGGAGAAGCGGGCCCACGCAGGGCCTCGAGGACGGTGGACAGCCAGGTGGAAGCTTGGCAGACATGTGTAGTTTAATTCGGGTTTCCTAAATGGTGCTAAAAATACGTGTATAGCACAAAATGTGCCATTCTGACCACTCGGAAGTGTAAACCTCAGTGTCACTGATTTATTCACGGTGCCGAACGCCGCCGTCCCTGCGACCCGCTTCCAACACTGCCGGCTTCTCCAGCGGAGACTCTGCACTTGCCAAGCAAGAGCGTCCCCTTCCCTACCCCATCCGGCCTCTGGCAAGCTCTGATCTACTGTCTACATCCATGAATTTACCTCTTCTAGATACTTCATATCACAGAATTGTATAGTATTTGCCCTCCAGCATCTGGCTTATGTTTTCAAGGTTCACCCATGTTATAGCGTGATTAGAAGTTTTCTAAGGTTGATGTTTTCTATGGCACCATCTATCACGTTCTGTTTATCCACTCTGTTGTTGGTAGAGACTTGGATTATTTCTACCTCTTGGCTATTGTTAATAATGCTATGACGAAGATTATCATCTTGGGGAAAAAAAGAACATTATCATCTTGACTTCTTCTTTTCAATTCTTTTTTGTTTGTTTTTGAGAAAGGGTCTCCCTGTATAGTTCAGGCTAGCCTTGCACTCACTACGTAGTCCAGGCTGGCCTCGAAATCATGGCAGCCCTCCTGCCTCAGCCTCCTGAGTGCTGGGATTATAGGCGTATGCCTGAGTATTATATACCTAAGAATGAAATTTCTGGGTCCTAAGGTAATTTATTTTATATTTAACTTTCTGAGGAACTACCATATTGTTTTCCACAGGGATGGTACCTTTTTATATTCCGAACAGCAACATATTAGTGTTCTAGTTCTCCACATCCTCATCAGCATTTATTACAGGTTTGTGGTGTTTTTTTTTAATAGACATTCTTATAGGTTTGAAGTGCTAACTGAGGTTTTGAGTTGTAGTTCCTCAACAGTCCTTAATTGTCATTAATAAGGTTGAGGTTTTTTTTTTCTTCTTCTTCTTTTCTTTCCTTTTGAAGTACTTGGGATTGAGCCCTGGGTTTCGTGAGTGCTAGGCAAGCACTCTACCCCTGTATCTCAAGTTTAAGATTTTTGTTTTGTTTTGTTTTGTTTTGTTCCTTTGAGACATGGTCTCATTATATAGTTCAGGCTGGCCTTGAACTCACTTTGTATCCTGGGCTGGTGATCCTCCTGCCTCAGCCTCCCGAGTGCTAGGATTACCGATGTGTAGCACCACCATACCTGGCTTATAAGCAGTTTTTAAATGTGCTTTTTGGCATTTGCATATTTTCTTTGAAGAAATGTCTATTCAACTCCTTTGCCCATTTTTAAAAATTGAATTTTGTTATTGTTGAGTTGCAAAAGTTTCTTACACTTTTTGGATAGTAAGCCTTTATCAGATATGTGATTTGTGAATATCTTCTCTCATCTCATGGGTTGTTCTATTTATCAATAACGCCTTTTAATACACAGAGGCCTTTAGTTTTGGGGGAGTGCTGGGGCTCAAACTCAGGGCCTTGCACTTGCTAGGCAAGCGTTCTGCTGCTGAGCTACATCCCCAGCCCTCCGAGACTTTCAATTTTGATCTGCAGCGGCCTTTTCTAGTGACTTTCCCGGATTATTTTGCAGAGACTATTTTCTTTGTCCTGTGTGGTCACTGATGCTTGTGTTCCTTAGCTTGTGTTCAGTGACCGTTTGACAGAATTTTATTTGAATGCCAGGAGTTAAAAGAAAAAAAAAGACACAAAGCAACGAAGCAAGGAACAGAGGCACCCTCTGTCTTCGCAGATCAGATCTGGGTCAAACTGGCACAGCGCTTAGGAATCAGCCCAGGATGAAGGCTGAAGGTCTTTCTCAGCTGGTACCTTGCCCTGGGCACACGCCTGGCTTTCTGGGGTCCCTGCCTGAGCCCGTGCTTTTGATTGCTGACTTCCCAAGGACTCCTTCTCCTCGCTCTTCCTCCCGCGCCTTGGTTGGTTTGTGGTCTGACTGCTGTGCCCTTCCATGTGGGCTTTGTTCTTGTCTCCAGGGACACTTGCTGCTTCTCCAGGGCGAGTTCAGAGTTGGGCTGTCAGATGGGAGCAGCTTGTGTGGGTTCCTTAGCGCGAGGTGAGAACAGACCTGCCCCGCAGGTGGCGGTAAGACCTGTCTGCTGCTCAGGAACCGGGACCTGTGGTCCCAGGAAGGCAGGACAGGCAGTTGGGTTCCGGACCTGCCAAGCATGCAGCTGTGGCTAAGGGCACCTAAAAATGTCATCAAACTTTTCTGTCGCTTTTAGATTGATTCCTTCTTGGGTCAGCATTCACTTAGTTGCTGTGAGCTGTCCTTTTTTCTCAGAGGTCCGACCAAGTGGATTCTGAGAGCTTCTCTTTGTTGATGTTTCTGCGGGGTTGGGGCTCGGGGCTGCCCACCTAATCAGAGGCTCGAGACCTTAAAATCAGGATATTAAGATGGACTCTCTTCCCTCAGGAGTAAGCTTTTAAAACTAAAAACTGTCACAGCGATTTAAATGGTGAAGTGTGTTAACTTTGGAGGCAGACAGTCTGAGTCTTAATCCTTTCTTTGCTACCAAAATGTTGTGTGACCTCTGTAACTTCAGCATCCCACCTGTAAAGTAGGGGTATTGGGAAGGCTCGTTAGGATCTTCTGCGGTAAAGTCAGTGCTGGCCAGTGTTTACCTCTCAGTTCTCAGCAGGGAAGAGGGCAGGAAACTGTGATTTTTTTAGGCTTTGCCAGTTTCCAGCATGGAGGAAACACACCTGATGTGGCTGATCTTAAGGTGCCAAGGTAAAACCATAAAATGCATAATCGAGACGACAGTCACACAGCTGGCTCCAGCAAATAAATATTGTCATCTTCAGTTGCCCTTGCCAAAAGAATCTAATCAAACGAAAATGGGATCTTTTCTGAACAGTTAAGATGTATAATCGCCCTCCCTCTATATTGCACTGTGTTCTAAAACACTGGCTAGTTGAGGCACTTTGAAGTGCTGTCTCCAGGTGGTCCAACTTCCTGAGAATCGTGTTTCATATCCACATTCTCTCTCCATCTTGCGTCACTGTTTACAGAGAACACAGTCACAGGGAGGGGAGTCGCTGCCCACGAGTCTGCTACCCTCCTGGCAGCTCACAAGGCCTGCAAGGGCTTGTTCCTAATTGATTAACTGACTAACTATGTGGTAGCATTGGCCTGCCTTGGCTCCCGATTCTGCCAGCAGTCACCTTGCACACACACAGATTTCTCAACTACTCTTACCAGGCAAGCAATTCTGCAAATGTTGTGTCCTCTCCATTTCTGTTCAGATCCAGGCATCGGCAACTTTGAGTAACAAAGACTGTCATACCCAGGAACCTGGGGCCCTAGACCTGGTCACTTTACCAAGTCATTATGTTGGCCCATGTTCCTCATCCATCCACCCATCCACCCACCCATCCACCCTCCCATCCATCCACCCATCCACCCTCCCATCCACCCACCCATCCACCCTCCCATCCACCCATCCACCCACCCATCCACCCATCCACCCATCCGTCCATCTATCCATCTATGCACACAAGGCTTTTAAAGTGTTTATGGCTGCAAATACAAAGATGATTGCATGTTCCTTACTATCTATAAACTCATAGCCTGTGATGGAGTAGGGCAGAGTGGAGACAGATATGTGGAAACAAACAAATAAATAAATACATGACTAAGTGTGATAAGAGGAAGTATCAGAGTACATGAGAACCACACTGGGACTTGAGAAGTTTTGTCAGCCTGGGGTTATAAGGAAGTTTTTGCGAGTGATGACAGAGGGGAAGGCGGAAGTTTGGGTGAGAATGTGATAGACCTTCGGCTTGGCTCCCAGCAGCAGGGAGTTTTTCCTGCTTTTATTCTTTTCTTGCCGTGTCCTAGAACTTCAAACCCTGGTCTGTTGCTGATAATAGAATAATAACAACTTTTCTTGAGCCTACGGTGTAACAGATACTGTACTTTCTATTCGTTATTGAATTTAATATTCACAATAGCCTGGAAATATTTTTTACCCTCAGTTTATAAATAAAACTGAGTTTTAATATAGCAAAGTACTCAGAGTCACACAGCAGAGGAAGAGGCTGAGCCGCAGCCCATCTACAATTCACTGCCAACCCTGTGGCCTTAGAGACACAAGCCAGTAAGACTTGGTGTAGCTGGGAGACCAGGAAGTCTTTGCACAGCCCTAAACACCGACCCTGGAGCTGCCCCACATTTATAGCGCTCATGCCTGAAACCCTCTTGCTCCTGACTGGGCTGATGGCAAGACTCCGAAAGTGCCCCGTCTGTGGGGTATAGGGGTTACTGTGGAGCATGACTCTGAAGGTGATCGTGGGGCCGCGGCTACTGCTGGGCGCTGCGGGGTTAATGGCTAATCTGCGCCAGTGTGAGTAATACAGTTAGTAAACACCTCTCCCCTCACCCGAGGGTTGGGCATCAGGGTCAACTTGCATATTTCACTTTTAGAAAGAAGGCTGTTTGCACTTCACACTCAAAATCTCTGAAGCGTGCAATTGATCTTTCTTTTTCAGCCAAAGGAAAGGCAACTTGCTGGGTATTTATATATAAATATGTTACTTACTTTAGTGTTGACATGAACTTTGTACAACTGTGCGTGTATAAATGAGTAACCGGAAGCCCAGAAAGGTAAAGCCACTTGGTTCTTTGTGGCGCTGCAGGACGCGCTGCAGGGGATTTGTGCAGTTCGCAGCCTGCTGAATAAGCCTTTCGTGTCGATAACCTGAACGGGCCTCACAATTCTAGAAGCGACTCGGAAGAGAGAACTCTGAGGTGCAGTGTGCGGCCGTGCTCAGATTCCGGTTCCTGCAGGAGTGGCCACCTCCAGGGGACCACCTGGCCCCGCAGGAGGTGCCCTGAGAAGGAACAGGCGGCAGGCCCAGGGCTGCTGAGACACGGGCGCGTCCTTCTCAGCTCGCCCTCCAAGGAACTGGTTGAAGGCTCAAAGCACCATCAGGGGTATTTTAATTGATTTTAATTAGAAGGAACCCTTGCCACCTGACATTTTTAGGGAACTGAAGAGAAAGTATCATGAGCAAGGCGAATCCTGCAGCTCCCACGGATGGAGCCCCATGGCCGTCCAACTGGCCGAGCGAACTGCGCCGGGGACCGTGCAGCATGGAGCCAGGCGCCCTCAGAGTCCGGGAGAAATGAGAAAAGCCTGCTGGGCAGGAGGGACCACGGCGGGCCTGCTCGGAGAGAGAGACGGCGCAGACGGCAGCACAGCACACACTGCAGGCAGCAAACGCTGCGTGAACTGGGACTTAAAAGGGAGCCCGCCCGCATGCTGGGCTCTGTCTGCCCTCCACAGCAGTTGGGGGGGTCTCGGCTCCCTAACCAGGTGGAGGCAATGTTAGCGTTTCTTAACAGCTGGTGCTGGAATTCCTCCTGGGCACAGAGGCATCTGGCTTTGGGGAAACTGGTTGGAGAATTGTGTATAATCGAGTGGCTTAGACAGCGTTTATGGTGGAAAGTTGAGATGGAGAATACGGTCGTGTCCGGTGAGGAACTCCTGGGGGTGCCGGCCGAGGGAAGAGGGAGCTTGAGAGGTGGCAGAGGTGGGACTGCGCCCTAGAATTTCCCACCTGCAGCTCGGGGACTGTGACCCAACCCGGGGAGCTTGGTGTGAGTGCTTCTCATGCGAAACCAGGACGACTCAGAGTCCAATTCTCAGAAGGAGGAGGTGGGACTGTCCCTTGGGGGTGGCTGAGCATTTGGAAGGGCGTTAAACCTCCACAGGCCAGGTATTGGCTTCGGCATTCAGACCCGGTTTACTCAGCTCTTTGAGGGGCAAAAAGACTCGAGCTGGCTTCTGAGTTGTAACTTTCTTCAGTTTCCTTCCTTTCCTTCCTGTAATAAAAGCTTACCCAGCACAGTTCCTGACATGCAGCATGCACTCGCCACGTACCCACCGCGATCGAACACGAAGCTGCAGGACACGGCCAGCCCTCTGTCTGCAAGACCTTCACCCCCAGGTTCAACCAACCACAGATGAAAAATACGCGAGAAACTATGTCTGCACCGAACACGCACAGGCCCTCTCCTCATGCACGCCCCTTAGACAGTGAGCTGAACGAGTGTTGTAGCTGTTTTCATAGCATTTATGTGGTATGTGGTATTCGGAGTAACCCGGAGGTGATCAGCGTCTGGGGAGGATGGAGCAGGGTCTGTGCCAGCAGCACACCATTTCACACGCAGGACGAGCACGCCCTCCGGCTGGGTCTCTGCAGAGCAGGGCTGGGAACACCCCTGGGCATGAGGATGACGGTGCCCACTTCTGCTGTCCTGGGACATGATGCTGAGTGCAGACAACACATACAGATTGCACACAGAAAAGTAAACCTAATCTCTTCGATTTCTAAGTTTTAATCACTCCGTGTTTGCAGCACGTAATGAATACATTCCTTGTGGGGAGCTGGTACACGTACATAACATGTCTTAATTCTTTTTTCATGCCCTTCTCCTCCCCTCCCTCCTTTCCACCTCCTTCCATCTCTTGGTCCCCTTTCTGTTTGCAAAAGATCTGGCTCCTGTTTTCTATTATCTGCCTTTCATTTTGCTCCTCATTTGTATTTTAGGTTTCTCATGTAAGAGAAACCATGTGATAATAAAGCTCGTGGGTCTGATTTATTTCACTTAACATTGTGTTCTCAAGGTGCATCCATTTTTCTACCAATGACTCAACTTTATTCTTCTTTATGGCAGAGTAGTACTCCATTGTACATAAATATCACGTTTTCTTTATCCACTCATCCATTGATGAACACATGGACTGCTTCCAAGATTTAGTTATTATGAGTCGTGCTGCTATAAACATGGCTGCGCATGGATCACTCTAATATGATGTCTTTAATTCTTTCAGGGAGATACCTTAAAGAGGAATAACTGGGCCAAATGGAATTTCTAAAAATAAACCCGTCTTAGTGATGCTGGGAGGGATAGAGGTGCCGATTAAACAGGCCTAACACTTTCCTTTGATTGTTCAGTATGCCCCTAGGATTGCTCACATCTCCCAGGCTCCATGAACTGCACCTGATTTTCAGTGGCGTTTCCCATCTCTGGCGTCTTATGATATTTTTTTGGCTGCATAAGACCCTGGACATTTGATCATTTATGTTTTGGGTGGGTCACAAGATCCCTGCGGGTAGGAGAGCAGCCGCCCTGCTGAGAGCCTCTTTTGTAGCCGACACCCGTAGCTTCTCCACAGTCTCAGAAATGAGTGCGGCACGTGCACTAATGACTACCGAATAAAGATCTGATGACTTGAGTCACTGCCTGTCTTGGCTTTCAGGGATTATGTGACTTCTAGATATTGCCCTCCTAGTGGATAATGGGAAACGAGAGCTTACAAAGAAGTCAAACTTATTTCTTGTTTAGCTGTGTTCAGGGCATGTAATTTAGGCTTTGCACTTCGGTCACCCCCGTCTGTTTTCAAGTGCATATGTGATTTCTTCGCCAGTAACTTTAACACGGACACTGTGAGGTTAAAGAAGTTAAGATACACATGCTTGTGATGCTAGTAGGGATCCTAGAATGACATGATCCAGGAACCTGAGTTGGAAGAGGGTGAAGGGATGGCCCTCACCAACATTCAGATCTCCTACTTTCCAAGCCTACAGTCTTTCCAAGACACCACACTTGGTTGTCAGAATACCATTTCCTAGACGAGCATGGTGGCACATCCCTGTAATCTCAGTACCTGGGAGACTGAGGCATGAGGATCACCATGAGTTCAAGGTCAGCCTGGACTTCACAGCAAGACTCTGCCTCAAAAAAATACCATTTCCTCACAAAGTGTTTTAATTATTAATGCAGCTAAGACCCAAGAGTGGGCTAAGCCTTGTTGCTAGAAGTAGGAAGTCGTCCAAAGCAATCTGACAGTCCTCTAAAACTGAACAGATATGAGGTAAAGCATCCTTGGGTTCTCAGCTCACTTACCTGTTTAAGAAGTGCCACAAATGAGCCCTTCTCTATGGGCGCTCATTGTATCTTAGCTGTACTAATTCTATTCTATTGCTGGTTCATTATGGGAACCACGAAAGCCTTCAATTAAATTAAAGCCATAATAAAATACTTTGTTCTGTATGTTGAGTGTTTCTAGAACAAACCAATGTTTATCTTTCCAGACATTGCTATGTTGACATCCTCTAAAATAATTAAATCAGATACTTTGATTTATTGTTTCAGGAAAAAAAATCTGAGCAAATTTTAACAACTAAATGTCTTAGCTACTTTTCTCTCGTTGCTGGGACAAAATGCCCGACACCCAGAGTTAGGGTAGGAGAGGTTTATTAGCTCACAGTCTGCAGAGGGTTCAGTCCACAGTCAGCTGGGTCCGAGGCAGGGTGGCAGGCAGACAGGCAGGAGGCAGCCAGGCAGGCAAGGGAAGCAGAAAAGGGGGGAACAAGCCTCTTTCTGTCCCTTGTATCTTGTCCAGGCTACCTGCCCTCAGGGTGGGCAGCACTCGCACCCTTCGTCTCAGCACCCTTAATCCTGGTGTCACATCCCTGATCCCAGCGGAACTGTGCCAACCAATCTGCGGTGTGATCACGGGAAGCTTTGGGGGGACATCTGGACACAGACCCTCATACTGAATGATGTTAACTATCACCCGGAAAGTTTTTGATAACCTTGTAAAGTAGGCCTTGGGGTTGCCTTGCAGATGATAAAATCAAAGCATACAGAAATGCAGGGTCTCCCTCGTGACCCCACAAGGGGGGAGCCAGGCTTAAGTGAGATAATAAACACACACAGTACTTAGCACAGTGCTCAGTATATAGTGTGTCGAGTAAATGCGAGTGGGAGACTCGGTGTGATGCGAAAATAGGTCTAAGGAAGAAAGAAAAGAGTCTAAAAGCATAAGGTGACGCCGCTGTGAAGATGCTGCCTAAAGGGCAAATTCTGTGGCTGTAATAGGTGTGTGAATAAAAACTGGCTCCAGGCTTCCCAGTGGCCACAGGGGACAATGCAGTTAGTTTCACAAGTGGTAAGTCACCTTGCACAGATGAGCGCAGCGATTCTTTGAGACCAGACCCAGGACCCGGGACCCCGGAGGATGAGGCAGGCTTACTACGGGACGGCTCTAGAAGCCTACAGAAAGTGATGGCCAAGCCCAGGTAAGGCGGGGAAGCGCAGGGTGCCCTGAAGGGGGGAGAGGGGGCTTGAGAGGCAGAGGAGAGGGGCAGGCCCGCGTTCCATGGGAGGCCCGGACGACACCATTATGAGCACGCGAGTGAGAGGCCAGCTGTGGTGGTGCATGCCTGGAATCCCAGATATCCGCGGCAGAGGCAGGAGGGTTGCAAGTTGGAAGCTGGCTGGACAACTTAGTGAGACCC
Source organism: Hystrix cristata (assembly GCA_004026905.1). Classification (NCBI taxonomy): domain Eukaryota; kingdom Metazoa; phylum Chordata; class Mammalia; order Rodentia; family Hystricidae; genus Hystrix; species Hystrix cristata. The sequence goes on from PVJO010008798.1 coordinate 40,893, forward strand.
CCACCCTTCCCCAGAAGAAAGCTGGGGGCGTGGCTCAGTGGCAGAGCACTAGCCCAGCACACACAGCTGCAGCTATGGCTCCAATCTACAACACTGCAAGTGCATGAATGAATTGAATGAACGGATGGATGAATGAATGGAGTAGGTCCATGGTCATATACATCACATGCAGTTCCCTCCGGAGCAGCCAACTCCACGGAGTGCCGGATGGCCCTTGAGGGGTGACCTTCTGAAAAGCTAAGTTGACATCCTGCAGGATATGCATTAATCAGAGATCTTTACATGACACTATGTCACAGCACAAAGAATAACTGGATCCAGGAACGAGGAATCCGAGTAGCTGGAGTCCCGTGTTGTATTACTGCCTATGAATGACCAGTGGGGAACTTTGTCTTTCCTGTCCCCAAAACAGCTTACGAAGGGTCTAAGGTTCTGGGCCTCCCAACTAGCTGTGCCCTCCAGGGGGTTTTATAAGAGTCCCATTGAGTCAGAAATTATAGCCATCACGTTGGATTTCTTGTCTCCAGGGACCAGCAGGCAGAGTCGCCATAATTAGGGGGAGGTCCATCCTCACCAGGAGAAAGTGGACGGGGCTGTGAGGAAGATGTACAGAACCCAGGAGGTCGACTCGGGCCTTTTTGGTACTCCCTTAACCCAGGTACTGTGTTTGGATGGGCACGGTGCTACCAGCCTGAGAAAGTTCTGATGGCTGTGAAGGCTCATGGCAACTGGGAATAAAGACTTAGATCAGATCACATTGCCGCGGAAGCCACCAGACCCTCCAAGGTGTAGACTGGGAGTAAGAGGAGTTAAGGTGGGCAGTGGGCAGGGAGAGGGTGAGGACCAGCCGTGGCCTGAGACCAGTGGCAAGCCCTGGCCATAGTCTTGGTGAGGACACTAGAGCTGACCCAGCTCTGCCTCCTTTCTGCTCAAGGACCCCCGACTGGCTGAGGCCCGCTGTTCCCTTCCTCCCTCCTCCAGCTCTCTGCCCCTTGATCCTCCACCAGCGTTTCTCTTGGTAAATCTCTCTTGAGTCTAATTCATCTTCTCAGCTTTTTTCCAGTGTGGGTTGGGGGGTGCTGGGGATTGAACACAGGGCCTCATGCTTGCTAGGCAAGCGCTGTAGCACTTGAGATAAATCTTCTCAGTTTTTTGAAGGACCCGAGTTAAGCATGCTCACCAGCAAGTGGGTAGCTGGTTCAGGGCAGCTCCATGCGTGGTGCAGTAGGCACAGCAAGTTTGTACCTTGTTCCATCTTCTTGATCACTGCTTGCAATAAATGGGCTGGGCGGTGTGGTTTCAATTCTGCATCTGAGGACATGGAAGATCCATTTAGCAACTTGAGAAACACAGTGCATAAAGGGCCTACCTGAGCTGAAATTCACACTTAGGTCATGTTGCTACCAAGGCACCTCAGGTGCTCAGCGAGGGCTGTCAGACTAAGGGCAGAGCTGGCATTTTACCAGAGTTGAAGCAGCTGAGGGAGATGGGCTGGGAAAGTCTCCAAACCTAGATCCAGGTTTTCCTCAAGTGATGATCTGAGGGCTGCACTCACATACCTAATTCACGGCAAGGCTACCAAAGCAGTACACTGGACTGTGCACCACGAAGAATTTTAGTGTGTAAGATTTTTAATGCGAGCATGCCCAAGCACACAGACCGATGACCCCTTCGCTTTTCATCATTTTTCTTTCACTGAATTATACCTTGAGCAGATATCTGTAGGACTTTTATTATATGTCATGCATAACTTTAAGGTAAAAAAATTAGGATTCCCTTTCTCCCATTACATTAATGATTTACTTTTAAGCAGTTATTCCGAGTAAGTACTTCAGACGGCCTGCTGTTTGCAGGCTGTAGGCAAGGGACAGCAGGAAGGGTCCCCTCCCTGATTCCAGTCACTGCCCCGCCTTAGATGACGATGGCTCGATAGGTTGGTGAGCCTGTAGCAATCAAAGATTAGTTTAGATTTTACTTATTTTGGAGGGAAAGAGATTGTTAAAGAGCGAACATTTGCGGGATACTATATTGTCAATATAAAACGACAATATTGGTGTAAAAGAAAAGTAGCAAATTAGATACTTTGGAACATTTAAAGATATTTAGCTGTATAAAACCTAGAGTAATGTAGAATGGACCGTGTGTCAAGTCTTCACTCTTTATTACATTAATATTTCTTCTGCATCTTAGTATGCATCACTGTCTAACATTATTCTATCTATTTATTCATTTACTTGTTTTCAGCCATTCTCCTTGCCAAGGAATCTTTATATTCACTTTCGTATTCATAGTAGCACCCAGAGCATGGCACATAACTGGTAGTCAATGAATATTTGTTATAGTTGTCTGTCTGGCTCAACCTAAGGAGGTGGGATATCTTCCTAAGACAAGATTAATGAAATCACAATGTAAATAAATGATCAAACAAAAATTCAACTGGGCATGGTGGTGCATACCTGTAATTCCAGTAATTGGGAGGCTGAGGCAGGAGGATTGCAGCAAGTTCAAGCCCAGCATGAGCTACACAGTGAAACCCTGTCTCAAAAAACCAAATAAAAAAAGAAAAATCCAACAATTCACAGCAACTCAACATACTCAACAGTAGGAAAATGGAAAGCTTCTGTAAGTATAGGTTTTTTTTTCTTCTTCTTCTTCTTTCTTTTAGGGCAAAGAGTATGGTGGAAAAATGTCTCACAGAGAAAAGACTGTTTTTATTAACAATCTCATTGTTATAAATTGACAGAAGATACTCTGATCCCAGGAGATGGTGGGCACTGAACAAAACACACCATATTGCTGCTGTTCTTCTACCCAAACACTGACAAATTAAGTGAGAGAAGCAGAAAGAAACTAGTGAGAAAGCATACCAGAAATTACTGACCTCTCTATAATAGCTGTGAAAACTGAAAGTTAAACAAGATACACTTTTTTTTTTTGGTACTGGGACTCGAACTCAGGGCCTCATGCTTGTGAGGCAAATACTCTAACCACTGAGCTAAATCCCCAGCCCAAGATACACTTTTAAAACATTAAAGGTGCAAACCATTTAACAAATTATAATGTCCACTGATACTGAACCTGACAGTGCGTACATTTCTCAGGGCCCTGCAAGTTTACAGAGACTGCATGGAAAGTAACTTGTTAATATGAATTTAGGAACTAAGTATCTTAACATATGCAACCCATTTGATCAATACTCTCTTTGCTCTGATTCTCTCCAAAACTAATTATTTAAATGTTCAATATTAAATTTCATGTTTAGATACTATTTAAAAATTATGTGCATGAAGAAGTGCATTCATTATGAAGACATGTGGAAACACAGAAGTACACTCATAAATTTAAATTAGGTTTAAGGAACAGTTTACAAAATGACATGTACACCATGGTTATATTTACCATGAAATAAAAAAAGAAAATAAAATTAAAAAATGAAAAAATAGTGGAGGAAAATATAGCTATTTTTATGTTAGAGTTGGAAGCTTATGGCTGGATTTACCTCTCTTGTTTCTAACCATTTGTAATTAAGTTTGATGATTTGTACAATGGGGTTTTAGTCGAATGTTATTCAACACAACTTTTTAAAGGCAGATCTCATTGTTTGACTATGTTTTCCCCTTGGTAAGTAGGCAATTAGCTTTGGCAGAGGAACAGATGGATAAGAAAATGCTCCACGTGGGAAATCATGTGCGTATGATTTAGGTTGGATGGTTATTACCATGATTTTAGACAGTTTCCTGGTAAGGGCCTTCCACTTCATCCACTTGGCTTGGTTCACTTTAGATCAATGTCACACACTGTATGTTGAAGAGAATATTTGTACCCCTCTGTTTCTGTCCACTGCGTTTCTCTGGTGTCACAGATATTCCCTACAGAGTGACTTTAAAAACCTCTTCTGTTCTCAAACATAAGGATGACTTCCTCATCCAGGTTAGTTGGTGACATCCTTGATTAACTTCTCAGCCAAGTACGAGGAGAGCCATGTGCTGCAAGTCCCTTCCCTCTGCTGCACCCGCACGGCAGACCACCGTGTCTCAGCCCTTCGGCACCTCCTGAGCTCAGGCAGAGCTGCTAGTGAGGTGCTGCGCCCTCCAGGCATCTTCCGCGTCATCCCTGGGTTAGTGGTTTTCTCTGGGGCAGGGGTCTGTGGCAATGTCTGAAGACACTGTTGGTTGTCCCAGCTGGAGCCAGAGGAGCGTGGGTGTTCCGGGCAGAGAAGGGGTGCGAGGGGGACTGCTACTGGTGCCAGGGGTGAAGGCCCAGATGCTGCTCCCCACCCTGCATGCCTTCTGCAGCACCAAATCTTCCAGTCCACACTGCGTGCAGGGCCAAGGCTGAGAAATCCTGCCCTAGGGTGACAGAAACCTGCTTGTGTGCCTGCAGAACATGCTGCTTCCTTTGGGCCAAGCTTTTGCATACGGCTCCTCCCTTACAGTCCGTGGTCACACAGCGCATCCCATTTCTGACTGAACGTGTGTGTCGTCCCTGGCTCCCGGGACTTGGCTGCTGGGCTGGGGGCTCTCCTCTGCGTCACATTTAGAGGAACACGGTCACAAGGCCTTGGTGCCTGTCAGCCCCTCTGCACAGTGAGCCTGCCGAGGTCAGGAGTCTCTTAAACCGGAATCCTCAGCAATGTCTGGTAGGAGGGAGAGGACTGGAACTCAGCAAGGGCCTGCTTGTTCCACTTTGCCAGCGGCCGGGATTCCTGAGCACACTGGGGTCACTGCTGCCTTCCTTGTCTTTTTTCTGTCCTTTTTTCATCTGAACTGTTCTTTCACATCTCTGTCTACACTCATGTCACTCCCACTTCTTTAAGGACTAGATTTAAAAAATAAATCACCAAGATCGACCATGCCCATGTCATATGCTACAGCCTGCAGTGAAGCCCTAATAAAGGAGGTATTAGCCCTTGTTAACAGGCGAAGAAAGTCATGCAAGCAGCCCTGGGAAGGTCACTGCGAGGCTGGCAGAAGAACAGGCCGGGAGGCCACAGTGATGTGCCTGGCCCCTTCTCCACCTCCCCTAACAGGCACTTGGGAAGTGAGTTCGTCGGCCACTCAGCTTCTATGAGAAAACTGCAGAGCATTTAGGGAAATGCAGGCAGTTGACGGAGGATATGGGTTCTGCTGCAGGCAAAGTCGACTGTGGGGTTGGGCCAGCCGCCAGCGCGAGGAGCACGGGGGATTTCACCTGGAGTTTCCAGGAGATAGCTGGGGGGTGGAGGCCAAGGAGCAGGGGATAGATCGCGGTTCTTGGAGCGCCCTGCGGAGGGGCAATTGGGCTGAGTGACGCCTTAGGAGTTTGTGGTCCTTCCAGCAAGGCGGGGGCAGCTGGGACCATTGTGGGTACCGGGGTGGGGTCCGTGCCGGGTTGGACCCCGAGCTGCACCGAACCGAGACTTGTCTCCTCCTGGGCAGCACAAGGCCGAAGGCTATCCAAGGGTGTCGATCAGCCAACGATGAGAAGCGCCGACAAGAAACCAGGTTCCGGTGACCGTTTTCCGTGATTCGGTCTCCCCACCCACAGAGCTCGGCACCGGGCAGGCAGGTCCAGGTGGAGGGAGGTCCGATCCCGGTTAGAAGCTCCCGGGTCCGGGCAGAGCTGTGCACGGCGACCGGGACCAGGCGACCAAGGCCCGGGGCAGGGAGGCCGGGCCGTAAGCGCGCGACCAGACCTCGCCCTTCCCCGGGCCACGCCCCCTGGCGGCGCGGGGAGGTGGGCGGGGCCTGCGAGCGGCGGGCGGGGCCTGCGAGCGGCGGGCGGGGCCTGCGAGCGGCGGGCGGGGCCTGCGAGCGGCGGGCGGGGCCGGCGAGCGGCGGGCGGGGCCGGCGAGCGGCGGGCGGGGCCGGCGAGCGGCGGCGACGCGGGAGCCAGGAGAACGCAGGCCGCGGCGGTCGCCGAGGGCCGAGCGCCGGGGGAGCCCAGCCCAGCCCGGTGTCTCGCGGCGCTAGCTCCTCGGCACGGGCGCACTCGCCGGGCCCCGCGCGCTGGCCGCCTCCGAGCGGACGTGGACCCGGACGGCGCGGCGCCGGGCCCCGCGGAAGTGGTGAGTGTGGGCCGGCGGCGGGGGTTCCCAGCGGGCCGGGCCGGGAGGCCGGCGCCGTCCCCTCCTCTGGCCGCGGCCCCGGCCCGGGCGCGCGCCGCGACATCCTGTTTACCGCGGCGACGGTGGCGGAGGGCAGCGGGCCGGGGCGCGAGGCAGACGGGCCGCCGGAGGCTCTCAGCACCCCGGGCCGCCGCCTGGGCCGGGGGCGGTGCGCGCCGAGGGCTTCTCCGGCAGGCTCGGCGTCCCTGGCGTCGTCGCGGGCATCGGGCGCCCTTCTCCGGGCGGCGACCGGTGTGTCCCCGGGCGGGGCCCTGCCTTCCTCGGTGCGGGACCTGTGCTGTCGCCACCCGGTGGGGTCCGCTGCTGTCCGAGCTTCTGCCGGTCCCCTCGGCCCTCTGCCAGGTCCTCGGGTTCACGCTGGTGTAAATTGCCCTCTTCAGGGAGGAGGGCGTTAAAGCTGGGCGGTGGAACGATGTGTGCGGTGCATCGAGACAGCGAGATGCAGTCATGGAATCTTGGGTCGTTGGCTTCCAGTGGATAAGGTCTGAGCTGTGTGTGGGCTCGCGCCGTGGAAAAAGATGTTTTAAAAACGCACGTTTTGAATTGATTACATTTTTGTTCCTTCTTTTCCAAAACCCTATTTTGGTCGTCTTGTTGTCCATCACTTTGGCTTTTGTGGTGATGCTGTGGGTTTCCAAGACCAGGGAATTATTTTCAGGGGGGGATCAGTGTGTTCTTCTGTACTTTGTAGTGAAGATCGATGGGGGGACCACCGGGGTCCTGGACACTTCTGGTACAGTATGTTTGTAATATGGAGAAAGTGTCTCCATGTTGAGATCCGGATCATCTTTAAAGATTGGACCACATCCTATCATCATGAATAGGAATAATCGTGATCTTTTCTTAATTCTGTGTATCCTGTCGACTAAGCACTTTCATTGCATATTATTTTAGTTTCTCTACATCGCTACACAGCTGTATTTTCTTAGTACTAGGATTTTGAGGTTAACACTGCAGCTAGTTTAAATTGTTTTTCTCTTTTCACAGTATACTAATTATTTACTATCATTGGGAAATGATGATAGTGAATGATTTTAGACATTGGCAGAATAATTGAAACATTTCCCAAAATACAACTACATTTCATTTTGTTGTGATTTAGGCAGTTTTAATATCAGCTTAGCTAAGGCTGTACTCGAAATGATCTCTGATCATTCGATAGCCATCCTTTATGCATATAAGGTGTCAAGGGGAATAGGTTACAAAATCTTTTCAATTTAGGCGCTTGGGTGAAAATAAGGAGTTTTGAGGATAGGGTTGCTTTGTAGGAATAAACTTGGAGTAAATTGCACAGAGAAACTTAATCTGAGGATGGAGAGGTGTGTCAGATGAGATTCTAAATTTATAGACACTAGTGGTTTCAACAGCAGACTACCAGCTACAAATGCTAATTATGTTCTGAAGGTATCACTTTCTTTAGTAACACATGTTTGGACAGAAACCCAAGTGAAGCAAGTGTGGAGAACATGCATGGATCTGTACCCATTTTTATAGAGAACACCAAGTAAAAATAACTACGTTAGTAAGGCCTGTTAGCAAAGACCGGCATCTGTGTTTTCTAACCTCAGCTTCCTCTGGTGTCTTTTCCTTCTAAACACACGTCATTCTAAATATTCTTATTATGTTCTAATGAGACGATAACATGCTATTAAAGGGTTTGTCGGAGATGTGCATATTTGTGCAAAGAAAATTTTCTTGTTCATTTCTCCATTTAAAAAAATTGTTCCTAGTGGACGAGAATTGCCAATGAGCTGAATCTTGCTGAGCAAACAGCCTCCAGTACCCGAGATTGATGGTGGCTCAGCGGCATACGGAGGGAGGCCTGTTGTGGGGTTAGAGGTGCCGAGGGAACCTTACAAATTCTTCTAGACAGAGGTTCTCATCTTGGTACAGTTTTGCACCCGAGCACTGCTTGCAGGTTTTGGAGTGGTTTTTGGTAGCAGCAGCTTAAGGGGAAGTGGTGGTACTACTGGCATCTAGTGATTAGAGGTCAGGGGTGCTACTAAATACCCATAATGCGCAGGAACCACCCCCACAGCCCCAGCAAGGTGTTGTCTGGCTGAAGATGTCAATAGTGCCTAAGTTGAGAAATCTTGTTTTCGGATATTGGGCAAGAAACAAGAAGATTTGAGCTCCTGTCATGGCAAATCATGTCGCTTCTGGCCACTACTTTCCTCATCTATAAAGCAGAAATAAAAATAGCCACCTTGGCTATCTCACAGAATTGCTGGGGGAAATCAGGTAAATAATACATGGGTAGTACATGGTAACTAAACTTCTACACAAATTATAGTTATTATAAAGACAGTATTTTTTTTTTTTCTAAATGGATTGTTAGATATGCTGGTAGTTATTGAGAAAAAAAACTGTGGATAGTTTGATACTAGTTTTTTTGACGGGCCAGTATTGAAGATGAGCCCAAAGTCTTTCACATACTAGACAAGCATTCTCTACTGCTGAGCTATGTCTCCAGCTGTTTTTAAACTTTGTTTTTAGACAGGCTCTTGCTAAATTGGCCTCCAAATTGTGATCTTCCTACCTCAGCCTCCTGAGTAGCTGTGATTACAGGCATGTACAATCAAGCTTGGCCATTATTCCTTTTTTAACAGGTATACTGCAAGCTGGGTGTGGTAGTGTACAGCTACTTGGAAGCCTGAGGCAGGAGGATTGCTTGAGCCCAGGAGTTTCCCGCCAGTTTGGGCAACACAGTGAGACCTTGTCTCTTAAAAAAAAGGACGCAGAGGTGAATTACATTGCTGGAGGTGTGGGGACCCCACAGAGGCACTAGAGAAATGGACTCATTGTCCGTATGCATTTCATGCTGATCTCCAAGCTGGGTTCTTGGTCGGGCGTGTTCCTCCTCTGTGCCTCTTGCTGTGCCCTCTCCTCAGCTAGATGTGCAGGGCTTGCTTCCTGTCACAGAAGCCCTCTGGTGACATGAGGTTTCACACAGCTGCCATGTTGAGTGGCTGCCTTCAGGCAGGAAACCAGTTGCTCTGAGTGCTCTTCCTCTGAAGTGCACCAGCGTCGGTGGCAGTTTGGAGCAATAAGCAGGCATAAACATTCAGCTCATTTCCTGAAACCTTCGCTTCCAAGGTTTATGATCTGTGAGTCTTTGCAGCTGGCAGTGGGTGCACATTCTTCCTGGGTGCGCTGAGACAAGATGTGCTATTAGAAGCAAAAGGAACATTGCTCTTAAGTCTGCTCTGGCCAGATGACAGCTGGCACTGGGCGGGATATTTTTAATCTGTGTAACTGACTTTACTCCACAGTAATAGTCACACGGCATTTTGTTTATTCATTTAGTAAATATTTGTTGATCTCTTGCTGTGAATCTCAGAGAGTAAATAATTAGGACAAAACAGGCGAAAATCTCTGCCCTCATGGAGCTGGCAGTCTAGCAAAGCGACTGGGGGAGCCCGAAGCTCAGGTTGGGGATTGTGCACACGGGAGAGGGAGTCCCAGAGCCTTCAGATGCTCCTTGGAAGTCTGAAGACTAAGGGGTGGCTTCCCTTTTTTTGCTTTCTTTTTAGATTACAGATTAATCCATTTTTTTGTGTGTATACAAACGTCTTTTGGTACCTACTAAATGCCTGGCAGATGATAAGGCACTGCTTATAATGGAAACAAGCCTGCTGTATGTAGCTGCAGCTCAGTGTGGTTGGTGCCATAGTAGAGAGAAATTAACTACCCCACCCCTGGGACCCTGAGGAGAGTGAACCCCTGCGTAGAGCCTTTTTCAAGTGATTAATGAAGAAGCTTCATTTGAGAGGGTCCTGAGGGGTGACAGGGGAAGGTAATCTAGGTGCCAGCATGGGTACGGCACGAGGGTGGGTACGCATGTGATGTAGATGGCACTCTTGGAAGCAGCCGCTGTGACTAGAGCAAAGACACCTTGAAAGGGAGATGAGATGGATGGGCTGAAGTGCAGGTTGGGGCCTGGTGGTGAAGACTGACTGTCCAGAAGCCCGTGAGCTGTGTAAGGTTGGGACTGTGGCCCAAGATGAGGAGCCATCGAAGGTTTTGGACTTGGGAATTAGGTCACTCTCGAGTGGGAAAACCGTGAGGCACAGAAGGTTTTGTGCAGGGTCAGTATCTGCCATCTGTGGTGCACCCTTTCCTTGCCCCATCACAGATAGTGCTGTACTTAGCACCATCTTACCAGCTTACCACTTACCAGCTCTCTCCAGGATGGCACGAAACAGGAAATGAGTGTGTGTGCGCTTTCTTTAGGGCAGAGCAAAAACTGCTCTGATTGGTTTTGATTATCAGAAGATTAAACACAAGCAGCCTCACAGGTGTGGCAGGGGGTGAGTATGGCAGGCTGGCCCTCGAAGGCCTGCTTTGTTGGTCTGTGTCTTAGCCGGGAGTGAGGAGTAGGTTTGTGAAAAGCGAACGGCTTAGCTCAAGGGTGTTTGGTGGCAGGCAGATCTCCAGACTATCTGAGGTTGTCGCTGTCACCACCCGGCATGGCGATTGGCATTGGTGATGATGGCCAAGGAAGGGAGTGCAGGAGTCCGGGCACAAGTGCATTGTGCAGCAAGGTGAGCATTCTAGTCTGTGCTAGGGTCAGGGTGCAGGCTGCAGGCAGGGAGGGCAGAGGGATGAGGGGCTGCTGATGGGTTTCTGCAGGGCAAACTCAAAGGCTTTAACACCTGTGGGAGTGAGTTCTCAAGGAGTAAGGGTGGTTGGAAACCTTGGAGGGTCTTGAAAGGAGGCGCTGCAGCTCTCCGTGTGGGAGACAGTAATAGCCTGATGCTGCTGTGGTAGACTGCCTGTCGGCCTCCGATTCTCTAGGTACTGAGCAGGTGGGCTAGTGTGTTTCAGCCTTGCTTTTGTCTTGGTTTTGATAGTCTGTTTCTGCAGGCTCTGGACCCAGACTGATTTGAGTCTAGCTGGGAGCACATGAAGATGTTACACCTGTTTACTTATCCACAGAGACAGGGTAAGGATAATACCTACCTCTCGGGTGGTTTTGAGCTTTGAATGATTACACCTACAAAAATTTTATGCGATTGGTGTATATGCTTTGTGTCAATTTAAAAAAAATTCACATTGCATCCAGGATGTTTTATGATGGCCGGAAGTGCCACCCTGTAGATGCAAAACAAACAAAACAAAAACCAAAACAGAGTGGTCGGTGTGCTTTGTATTAAAATGGCTTTGGGGCTGGGGATTTAGCTCAGCACTTAGAGTGCTTGCCTTGCAAGCACAAGGTCCTGAGTTCAATCCCCAGCACCAAAAAAAAAAAAAAAAAAAAAAAAAAAAAAAAAAAAAAAAAAAAAAAAAAAAAAAAAAAAAAAAAAAAAGGCTTTGCTTAGAGGTGGGAAGTCCGAAAAGTTTTGGCGGCTAAGGAAGGCACCTTCCCAAGTCTAGAAGCATTTGTTGTGTAGACGGATTGGAGGTGGTAAAGTATGCTTTCTTCTATTTTTAGGGAAAAATGAGAAACAAAAGTGCTTTTATTTAACTTTAAATGCCATCCAAGGTATATCACTTAATAGGAATGTGCTGGATTTTCTAGGAAGGTCAGTATGGATAAAACTGTGTTGCTCTCATTGACGCAGTTTACTTAGCTAGAGGCGGGCTGTTGGAGGAGAGGCACCAGGTGTACATCCTGGGAAAACAGCGTCTTCAGAGTTGTGTGGAAGTGAAAACCTTAGAAAGTACATCATACTGCAAGGAGTTTGGGTGCTTAAGGAATTGTAGGAGATAAAGGAACTCTCATTATTCATTTTCCACTGAATGTTGTTTTAGTTTCTATTTCTGCATACATGCTATACTTTCCTAAAGCAAGATTTACCCAAAACACAAAATTTACAGAGTCAGCCTCACGTGTCTATGTGTTTGCATATCCTCTGTAGTGATACTTACATTAGGCAGGATTCTTGGATTTGGATGTCACTCTTCTCTCAGTAACAGCGTTGCACATAGTTGGAAAAGAGCTGTTAATATTCTTCTTGCCCTGTGTGCGTTGACAGCAAAGGGCTCAGCTGTGTCTTCCCCTGGGCGAAGGAGAAAGCAAAGCTTCCTAATTGGGTGAGTGGAGGGTCATGGGCAGTGGAGTCCACCTGGCCGGAGAAAAGGCGGCCTGTAGGTACTCAGAAAATAAAGCAGAGCAGTGTCAGTTACCCAGTGTACCTGCAAATAACAGCCCTAAGTTTATTTTTTAAACAATAATTTGTTATTAGTGGAACTCTCATTTGTTTTTCATGGTGTTGTAAAGGGCTTCAGGGTATTACAACTGACAGCAGCGCACTCAATTAAGCACAGTTATATCTGTAGGCTTGCATGCATCATTAATTTGCTCACACTATAGCAAGGCTATAATTCAAAGCATTTTGTCAACTAGTAGAAAAAAATAGGATTTAAAATAATCTTTCATACTATAGTAAATGTGAAGACAGAAGGGAAAAACAGCCTGTCAAATGTGTATCTTCTCAGCAGAAAGTCCTGCTATTGAAATGGTGTGGTGGTCACACACAGAGAGAGGTAGGCAGATGTGCCGTGTGTTGTAAAGAGCCTCAGTGAATCTCTCTCATGGTTAGATGTAAAATGTTCCCCAGAGTCTCATGTGTTCACAAGTGCGGAAACTGGGAGAATGGTTTGGCATGTGATGGATGGTAACTTCAGAGAACCTCCTTTCTTCCCTTGTTCACAGTGACGGATTTTCACTTGGGCTGGCTGGAGGTAGGGGGAGGCCAGAGGTCAAATGGGCCTGGATGCAAACGAATTGTAAGCCTTCGACTGGGACGGAGGCCACTGTGGTGCTGAGCTTGCCTAGATAACGCCTGTGCCCTCCAGTTCTCGTGGTCATCTTCTGTCCAGCAGCTCCGTAGATGGCACGGCAGGTGTGGCTGTGCCTGCTGAATGGTTCCCTGTTAGGAGAAAGACAGGTGCAGAACAGTCACACAGCTGTGTGTGAAAGGGTACTCAGTCCAGGAAGAGATGGCGCGATGGCTCTAAGGCAGGTGGGGGCAGTTAAAAGGGGTCTCTGCAGTGAATTCTCTGTGGTCCGAAATCTGAAAGGTGAGAGAATCTGGTGAGAAGGCAAGGAGGTTTCCAGCCAAGGACAGTGTGTGGAGGACTTGCGGTAGAGCCCAGGTCCTGCGGCTGGTACAGGGGGATGGTGCGGACTGTGAGGGACTGTGAAAAGGGTGGACACCTGACTGGGTGGGCGTGGCGGCCTGCTGCTCTGGGCTTCCTCATAAGGTAGTAGGGGCTGGCTTTTAAACAGGACGGGGACATGCCGGGTTCCTGTGGAGAAAAGCAGCAGGCTCCTCCTTCTGTCTGCCCCCCACTTCCTCCTCTCCCTCACTTCCTTCTACCCACTCGTCCTTAACTCTTCGCAAACCTATTGCCCTTCACACTCTGAGGCTGCTTCCTGAGATCACCAGTGACCTTTTTGCTCTCGCCTGGCGATGCCTTTTTTCTGCCCTTGTTATGTAAAATGTTTTGTGCTGCCAAAGCCTCCCTCCTGGCAGATGTCTCCAGCCCCATGCTGGCTGGCCCCAAGTCACAGTAAGTACATCCCTCTTTCTCTGCTTGTCCTTCTACGCTTTTTGGGTGTCTTCTCGTCTCCAATTTTTCCTTTTCCCCCACTAAAACTTCCACGAAGGTCCCGTGAGTGGCAAATCCCCTTGGCCCCTAAGGCTGGGCAGAGGACCTACTCTGTGTACTGCGGAGCACGAGGCAGCTCCCTGCCAGCCTTTTCAGAGGCTAAACATATTGGCGAATAAAGATTCTTGCAGCTGTTTTTGGTTGTTGTTTTTCTGGTACAGGGTCTCACGATGTAGGCCAGGGCGGGCTTGACCTTTTGGTGATCCTCCTGCCTCAGCCTGGGGCGTGCTGGGATTACAGGTGAGCACCACCACCCACAGGTGCTCTGTTTTTCTTAATTCATCTTTATCTAGCACCCTCTAAACCTTAGCCCAGCTGTCAGAAATTTTTGTGTCGGAAGGGAAAGGCGATGAACACGGTCAGCCTCGGGGGCCACGTGGTCTCTGTCACAGCTGCTGAACTCCGCTTTTGTTAGCTCTGAAGCAGATGGAGGGACATGTGGACCAGCGAGTGTGGCAGTGTCCTATAAAACTTGGTGTACAGATACCAGAATCTGTATTTCTACCCCCAGCTCCCGGTTTAAATATGTGAAAGCCTCGTCAGGTCATCGGTGGTACCTGACAAGTAGCTGGCCCAACTTGCCTGCAGCAAGTTCGCTGACCTCCGCCTTTGCCTCCTCCCCACCCACACCCCATGTCCCTCTGCTGGGGTGGGCGAGCTCAGGTGCTGGAGGTTCCTGGAAGTTCTCAGCCCCCTCTGGCCTGCAGAGAACAGGGTGCCCCCAGGGCAGCTTGTGACCTTCTTAGTGTCAGTCTCTGCCAGCCTAATTATGCAGCACAGTGTTTTGCATTTAGGTCTCTTTAAGGCTTTCTGGTTTTGTTTTCGTTTTTTTGGAATGCACATTGCCCATGTTCAATGCTCTCCATCTGTCAAAGTTCTGTCATCGTCAAGGCCTTTTCACATGTCCGCGATCTTCCTCTGCAGTCCTGTGTGACGCTCTGCTTCAGGCCATCATTTTGGTTTTTTATTTTTTTGGTGCTGGGGATCGAACTCAGGGCCTTGTGGTTGCTAGGCAAGTGCTCTACCGCTGAGTTAAATACCCAGCCCTCTTGATTTTGTTTTTAAGACAGGGTTCTGTATGTTGCCTACGCTGGCTTTGAATTTCTCTTCCTTCAGCGATCCTCCTGCCTCAGCTCCATGGTCCTGGCGGACAGGAGCCATCTCATCATCCTCGTGTCCCCTTTCACAGTAGGCACACGAGTATTTATTGAATAAGAGCTAAGTCCTGTGTAGGCTTGTGCACATTATACCTGCACAAGAAGTGCATATACCTTTATTTTTGCTAAAGGGAGTTTGTCCTGTTAATTCCTTGATTTTTACATAAAGTGGAACAATTTTGTGAAAGTACTTTGGAAAGCTTTGATTGTATTCATGGTCCTGACCTCGGCTTAGGTAAATAAGTGCAGGCAAGTTCTCGATTCCTTCTCAGGCTTTGGTACATTTCCTCTTATAAACAGAAGGAAGGAAGGGAAAAGAGGGAAAGAGAAGGAAAGGAAAGGCAGAAAGAAAAGAAAGGAAGGAAAGAAAGAATGAACGGAAACTGCTGTAGCTCGGTTTGTTTCCTTGCTAGCAAGCTCAGGTTAAATTCTGGGCCCGTGTTTGGGCGATTCAGTTTTCTTGCAGTGAATCTCTGCCTCAGTCTCTCCACCAGGGCATCACAGGCGTTAATTCCTCATGTTGATCAAATGGTTCTGTTGGATGTGTCGTGTATATTTACATGGGGATTCTCAGCGCTCTCTCTTTTGGTCATAGAAACATAAATAATGGTTGCCCCTCATTTTCTCCCCGCAGTGATGACAGGGTGGGAGGAGAGAGCCAGCCTGGTGAGATGGCAGAAGGCCTTGGAGCAGCTTTGGAGGAGGCCAGAGTGCGCTATTAGCGTGGCTGACGGGCCTGTCTCCCAGGCTGAGGGTGGGGAGCCCATCTTTCCATGGGCAAGGATGCGACTCACGATTAGGAAGCTCTTACAGTGTGACAGCTGTGGTGTGATGGCGTTTGATATTTAATTTAACCTTTTTAGTGGCCAGGGAGTGAGATTTTAATGGTATCATTTTTCAGAAGAGAAAACAATACCAATAAATGGCAGAGCTGGAATCAAATCTGAGGCTCTCTGGCATAAAAAAATTTACTCTTCAAAGAAATTTCTTCCTATTTGCTTGTCACTTGTCCTTTTTGTCTTTTTGCTGACACCAGCAATTAAAATGAAAGCCTAGCTTGTTCCTGTCTTGTTTTCCAGCCCGACATTGCTGAAGCAATCTAGGTTCTTGGAGCAACAGCTCCATACATACATCTGGATAGTATTTGGTACCTTCAGTTGTGGAGTAGTGAGGATGGCCCGAAACAGTCCCCCTATTTTTCCATTTGTGTTGCCCAGACTGGTCCTGAACTCCTGTGCTCAGCAGAGCCACCTGCCTCAGCTTCCTGAGTAGCCGGGACTCCAGCTGTGTGCCATGGTGTCCAGTAGCATCCTTTTAAAAAAATTTTGGGCTGGGATAGCGGGGTTCATTTTGCTGTCTAGAGAGAACTTGTGTTTTCTCAGGGAGTCCTCTGCTGACAGGTTGCAGTGCAGGCCCGGGGCGCAGCCCTGTGGTGGAGCGCTTGCCTGGCGTGCACAGGCCCTGCCGCCCGTCCCCAGAACTACACACAAACATTGCGTTTTTAAACATACTTATTCAGGTAACTCCAGACTCTTGCTTTATGTCAAGGAGCAATTGTATGACGTGACGAGTACTGACCTGGGAAGTTTGAGTGTATCTGTTTGTGGCCTTGTGAAAGACCCGCTGGACTTGGAACCCGGAAATGCCAGCTCCGAGGCTGTCCCCGCTACCAGGAGCTCTGACTCTGAGTTCAGAGTGGAGCCTCGGTTTTTCTCACCTGGAAATGGACTTTACCAGGAGGCTTTGTGAAGGGTCAGTGATAGAACCTTTGAAATAGCTTCAGGTGGTGGCTGGGAGCTGGGAGCTGGGAGCATTTAATAAAATTTACTTACCACCACCTGCCAGAAAGTCTGTAAATGGTGACATCGTGTTTATACTTCTCCAGGTGGGAACTTTATAAGTTGGCGTTACTCAATTTATGGCCTTCCGCTGTGTGCACATGGGTGGGCGCTGACCACAGAAGCATCAGTGTGCCACCGTGGGTCAGACTCAAGCCTGCAGTCAGTCTGTGGGCTTGAGTCCTGGTTTCCTTCTCTATTGGAATGATAGGGGCAAGTTACTCAAGCTCTCTGGCCTCGAGTTCCTCCTCCATGAGAAGATAGTGCTGAGGTTCATAATTCTTCCAGTCTTCCTCTTGTCTCCCTGTGTGGACATTCTGGAAATGCCCTGGAGTCCCCGTGTCTGTTATCTGGGGACTCTGTGTGCCTCACCTTCCTGTCTCCTATGCCTTCCATTCTTCAAAGAAACTTCTTCTGTTGGCTGGTCACTTGTCCTTTTGTTTCTTTGCTGACATCAGCATTTAAAATGCTAGGATGCTTGTCTGAATTATTTCAAGTCAGGCTGTTTGTCTTTTGTGTAACACATCTTACCACTCTCCTTCCTTGTGCATTTCTTGCTGAGATTCTTTGAAAAAACTGCTCTTCTTTTATGTGGAAAAGGAACATTTCCTAATAATGTATGTCAGCCCCACTTAGGTGTTGAGGGGCCGCCTGTCAAGGAAGCAAACGGAAACTCTGAAAAGCCTTCCAGTTTTGTGAGCTCTGACTCTGCGCCAGATATGCAGGGAGTGAGAGGTGGGTGGAGGAGGGCTAGAGGCCCCGCTCCCAGTGAGTCCCTGCAGGGCTAGGCCCTGGGCTGCTCTCAGTCTCTTGGCGCCAGGTCCTGCCCCAGAATGGCAGGAGCGCACAGGCTGCGCTCTTGCTGGCTGCAGGCTGTGTGGCCTGGGCAGAGGTGGGGTTTCAGATGCTTCGCACGTTACGTTGGTCTTCTGTGTGTTGTCTTTGGAACGGAACCACATTTACAGTAGAATGTGTTTGCCCAAAATGTGTTCCAGGTTTCAAACAAACAACTAGGAATGAGTTTTTAAACAGAACAGTTTTTAAGCTAAGGCTGGTGAATGTATTTGAGTGTGTTACTGCATCGGTGCACTTTGCAGGCTGAGTGTCAGGCCTGACCCAGGCGTGCCGTGGCAGGGACACACAGTACTGCACGTGCTGACTTACCGTTGCTGACCCGTGTGTCCTGAGCCATGGCCTGTGTGTTTGGCACACAGTAAGAACCCTGTGTAAAGAGACCTACTGGATTCTCTTTAAAAGTTAGGAGAGGCTGAGCTGAGAGAAATCACCTGAGCCTCCAGGGATTTGAGACCAGCCTGGGGAATGTGGGAAGATTTACATCCCCCCCTACAACCCCTGCAAAAAAAAGGTTTTTTGGGTGTGGGGGGAAGTGGTGCTGAGGATGGAACCCAGGGACTCTGGAGTGACCTATATCCCCAGGCCCCACCTCCTTAAAATATTTTGAGGTGAGGTCTTTTTTTTTTAAATTTATTTTAATGGTACATTTTAGATGTACATAGTGATAACATTCATCATAGGGGATTTGTACCTGTACATGCTATATCTTGTTGCTTCTTTTTTTCCCATTCCCCTCCCCTCCCTTCCCCCCTCCTCCCTCCTTATTTACAAAAGCTTTGTTTCCATTTTTCCTTCCATTCCTTACTTCTCCTGTCCCTCTGTTCCTTTCCCCCTCCCTTGTTCCCTTTCCCATTTGGACATTTTCTTCCCTTTCCTGAGCTGAGGTCTTGCCAGGTTGTCAGTTTGCGGGCTGGGCTTGGCTAAAAGGGTTCTCACTACTTTTCTCTGATATATTTTTCAATAAAAATCAACGGAGTAAGAATCAGGCAATACCAAAAACAGAATATTGCTGCATAGTTACCAATCAGATGAAAGTGCTGCTCTTGCTAGGTTGAATAAAGACATTTAAAGGTGTTTGGGAGCCAGACACTTAGGACAATATTGTTTTGATTATTGGGAAATAAGGAAAGCAGTCAAACGAGTTTCTTGTTGGCTTGCAGATCTGTTTATGTGTCTCAGGTTAGAACTGATAGCGCTAATGGTTTTGTGAGGTCACCAAGACTTGTCTGCTGTGAACCTGAGCATATTTGGTGCTGAGTTTGTAGAATCTGTCTCATAAGTGGTTAAGGACTGTTGATGCACAGTAATCACAAAATCTAATAACAATTTTAAGAGTTGCAAGAAATCAAAATTGCCCAGGAAAGACTTTGCCCAGTTTCGCAGTGGACAAAGGAAAGAATCCGAGCACTGTAGTGATTTGCCAAGACGTCTGTGGGCTGATGCTTTTGTGTTTCTATACAGTGTGCTGGGTATGTGACTGTGTCAGAAAATAGCCACAGGTGGGTAGACTCTAGGAAACTGAGCACCATTGATCCAACAATTCTGAGGAGGCTGAGATAGATACTTACTGGTAGGAGATTTAGCAGTTATTTAAGAGAAATTAGGACCTAGTAGGGCTCGACCCGCACCACGCATCCTGCCATGGGGCAGAGCTCAAGGAGAGGAGAGATGCAGCTCTCTGGGTGAGGCATCCTGGGTGTGCCAAGGCCAAGGGCGCGGTTAGGGGCGACACCAAGCCCCACTGGCGGCTTTTTCTTAGGAACAACGTAATTAACATAGGTTTGGTTTATCCCTAAGAAGGGGAAAAGTATGCTCTAGTTTTTGAAAATTTGGTATTATCTCTGCAAATCTTTAATGTTTCCTTTAATGTTGACATCTATTCCCACATTAAAGCTATTTTTACTTACTCTGTTCCAGTCTTTGCCCATAATGTGTGAGTAGGTATTGCAGAATTTTTATTGCAGGATCAATACATGTCTGTTTCTTTTCACTTAAACATTTTTTGTTCTATTGTAATACAGTCTTCATAATATTTCTGAATGGCTGTGTAATACTTAGTTGAGTCAATAGTATATTTTATTTCCGTTAAATGAATCCTTGTTACAGACTATTTAAGCTATTTCTGTTTTTACAGACTACTATTAGGAACCTTTAAAATACATACATAACATTTTCTTGCTGCTAAATTCAGTAAGTGCGTAGATTTACTGTATCAAAGGAAATAACTGATTTTAGGCCTCTAAATGTGGAATTGTGGAAAATGAACAGATGTTTAGATCGCAGATGGCCTTGCTGTTGGCAGGTGTGGCTAAGATCCCGGCAGCTATGCAGGCTGCGTGCCGGCTTACTGCCCAGTGCTAAGCCCAGCGCGGTGGGTGAGCAGCGGCAGGTGCGGGTTTCTTCAGATGCCACGGAAGGATTGGGTCTGCTTTTGTTGTGATGCATTTTTCTCTTTAGAAAATCACACTCGGTAACTGTGGAGGAAGCCGTGAATGTGAAATTGTAATGAGGGTTTTTACTACCTGTTGTATAACTTAGAGATAATAAAAGAACAGAACTTTCGGTTGGCCTGGGCTTGTGAAATAGTCTAGTAAATTTGATGTATTTTTGCATGACTAACAGGAATAAGGACATTTACTTTGACATCAGCCAGGTGCCCCTGAAACATTCATGCATTGCCTTTTGCTTGATTTTTGCTACCTAGGGAATGAATTGTCTCCCCCTCTTACATTTTTCTGCTCAGTGGGGTTGTTCATATGGTTCTGGGGTGCTGGCTGGACGGTGCAGATCCGAACACATCATCGCTCTGCTTGCTGTCTCACTTGTGGCCCTCTGCTCTTGGGTCAAGCCTGTCTGCACTCCCGGCCTTAGTGGGGAGCCCTGCACATCACCCCCTTGCTTTCCTTCCACTGCCATCCTCACAGGCAGTGCTCAGCCCCTTTGACCCGTGCCCAGTTTTTAAATATGCCCTGGTCTCTCTCCTGGGCCTGTTTTCCTGCTCAGCCCCTTCTGTTAGGAACGCACATCGCTCTCCCATCTTCTCCCCAGTGTGCTGGTTCCTGCTTTGGCACACAGTGCTCAGAGCAGAGAAGGTTCTGTTTCTGCTTTCCTAAGTCCTTAAAAAGCTGTGAATTCAAAATAGCTGTAGCTTTCCTATTTTATATAAGAGATGTATTTTATGAGATCTTTGTTGCTATGTATTATGTTTGGTCTGTGCAGATGTGAGACATGGTGTTTCTCTGAAGTGCTGTTTTTGAATTACTTTTAGAGAACTTATGTAATTAATGAATATATGTTGAAGCAGTTACAGTTTAGCCATTTTTATGTTTCCTTTTTGAGAACTCTGGGTGTAAACCTAAGAATTGCCCTTTCCTAGGCAATCATTTGAAATTTGCTGTAGCCGCTGAACTATAAATAAATAACAGATACTAGTATATTTGTATCTAAGAAAAGTTAACAAAAGATTCCAAGACCCCTCATTCAAAGACACATGCTTTTGTTAGTATTTTAGTGCTTATTATTTAGACTTTTAGACTTTATTTATTTATTTTTTGAGACAGGATCTCACTATGTAGTTCACGCTGGCCTAGAACTATCTGTGTAGCCCCACTGGCCTGGAACTTGCCGAGATCCTCTTGCCTCAGCCTCCTGAGTGCTGGGATGACAGGCGTGTACTACCACGCCCAGCTAGACTTTGTTTCATGTTTATATCAACCCATAAAATAAAAATGCTTTCAAGGAGATTATAGAACGTAATGCTGTCTTGTTGTCTGGCGGTTTCACGAGATGATTCCTTGTAGTCCTCGACCTGTCCTGTGCCGTGGTAATAATTTGAGCGTGGTGTCAGGATGTTTTGTGGTGCGAAGATCTTTACTTGTTTGTCAGTGAAAACTCACTTCTCTAACTCTTGGCGATGAGGTGTTACCACGTTCGTTCCGCTACAGATAATCGTACACACGTGAGTATCTTTGTTAATATTTTTGATTATTTCCTTAGGCTGGTGTAAATGGTATTGTTGTCTTGAAGTTTTTCCAAATTTTAAGGCTTTGAGTGCTTATCTGTGCATGATTTTAAAAGCACACACTGAACTTTGATAGAAGCATCGTGCATTTGCCCTGTGCGTCTCGTAGAAGGGTGAGTGTTCAAGCCTGTGGACTCCGGGGTGTCTGAGCACAGGGGTGAGGTTCTCCCCAGTAACCTTGACTTCTGGGGTCGCACTCCCAGGTTGCTTGGAGGGCGAGCTGGAAGCACTTTCAGTGCCTGGATGGTAGGCTTGTGAGGACCAAGCTGTGTCGTTTTGTATCTACCGCATGTGTTGCGGTGGGCTTCAGAAACCCTTTAGGCTAAATAGTGTCATCTTTGCTCCCCCTTAGGGTTACGGTACTGGCTGCCAGTCTCTTGTGATGGAGCGTGAAGCCCAAAAGCAGTTTCAGAAGGCGCACGTGGCAGTGATCGGCGGGTACAGTGATCTCGTGTGGTCGGCGTTCCTGGGTTCGAAGTTATTTTCTGGCTCAGGTCTGCTTCGGTGAAATAAAGGCCAGTTTATCTTTGCAAAGACTTGGGACAGCAAGTTTAGAATTGTGTGCCAGGGAAGTATGGCTCACTTTGAAGATTTTGCTCCAGGCGCCTCCACTCAGCTTTGTGCTGTGAACTTGCAGATCCCAGACATTAAAGTGGTTTGATGGTAATTGCTGCGATGACAGCTTTTTAGATGCCCTCTTTGCGTTAGGGCTGAGTCTGTAGAACCCAGCATCACACTGGGCACGAGAAGAACCTTCTCTCTCCGTCCTTTCTCAGTGCTCTTAGTACATGAGAGTCTGTGTGCTCAGGCAGGCAGGCAGGCATTTATGGGTTAGATTTGGACTTCGTGAGATTAAACTTTGTCAGTACTGAAAACCAGAGTAACGGAATCTGGAGAAAGGGTGCTGCTCTGAAGGGCTGGGAAAGGGCCTGGCCTGGCACATGAGGCCCAGGAAGAGCGTCTCCCTGGTGAATTACCCTCCTGTCTGTCTAGAGCAGTGCTGGCGAACCCTTTGGAGACGAATGAATGCCCAGCTTCAGCCCAAAACCCTCTTAGGTATCGCGGGGTGCCAGCACTACAATTAAACCTGAATACCAAGGGTTAAGGTTAGAAAAACAACTCATACATTAACATCTTTTGTCTGGGAAAAAAGTGACATGTGTGCCGTAGGTTTGCTCCTGCTGGTCTAGAATGTCCCACCCAGAGCCTTTCTCAGCTATGCTATACATCAGGTAATTTGGAAACATTTGTAATTCTATTTGTATGTAAACCTTCTATGCATCTTGATCCTCTTCTTCACAATATAATAAAGTGTAGGCTTAGCTTGATAGTGGTGAAATCTTTTTTTCTTAGAGATGTGAGAGTATTCTGGTCTTAAAATAGTGATGTATTTACCAGTGGGACGGTTATATTAAATTTGAACTTGTGCTCACTAAATTGAGAATTATTTACTGTAGCTTAGCAGAGGTACATGACATTGCAGATTAAAATGATAAAGGTGCTGTTCAGTGAAGCTGGATGTCTGCATCAGGTATTTTTTGGTGTTTTAAGTATAAAACAAAAAAGATGCTGGGGGTGTTTGTATTAACCTGTATAACCAGAACATCTTAAGGGGAGTCCTACTTATGTCTGCTTCCCTTCCATTGTTCTTGCTTGCTGCCACAGAAAGGTTTCCTCCGGGGGCCCTGAAAGGGATGGCCGCTGCCCCAAGACGGTGGTGTCCTGCCTGCCTTTGGTCATGGGTCCCTGAGGGACTCTGCTTGGAGGACCCTTTGGTTCTTTCGGCTGGGCCTGAGCTGTGGGGAGGGCCGGGCAGGGCTCTGACTGTCCCGTTGACAGAGCCAGATCGAGGGGAGGTTTCAGGATGGATTAAAACAGAACTGTACTGTAGTAATCTTGAGCGGACGATTTTAAAGAAATTCTTAGACGTTTGTATAAAAATACAGACACCATCAAGTTTGACATCTTGGTCATTTTTAATTGTGCAGCTTGGAGTATTAAGTATAATCACATTGTTGTGCGACCACCTCCAGATACCCGCGACGCAGTTACCATCCCTTCTTCCTCCCTCGTGTTCCTGGGGGCCACCATTCCACTCTTCGCCTCGTGGATTCGGTGACTCCAGAGACCTCGCAGAAGTGGAATCAGACATGAAATACTAGTCCTTCTAGGAGCGGTGTATTTCATTTATACTTGAAGTATGTCCTCGAGATTCACGCGTATTTTTGGACCTGATAGAGTTTCCTTGACTTTTAAGGCTGCAGCCTGTCCTGCTATGTGTATGTGCCACATTTGTGTATTCATTTATCTGTCGCTGTCCATTTGGGTTGCTTCTATCTTTTGTCTGTTGTGAACTGTCTTTTGTCTGATGTGTCTGTGAGATGGGTGTGCAAATAGCAGTTGGTGACCTTGCTTTTAACTCTTTTGTGAACTGACACTTTTTTTTAGACAACGTGAACAGACCCAAAACTGTGTTCACCTTTTCCCTCAGAAACTTCCCTTCATTTTAAACCTCTTACCGTGTCACCTTCATTGGATGCCTGTGCTGGATCCTGCGACTTGTTTTGACTCATGGGCTCTTGGTCACCAGATTTTGGTTTTTTGATTCCTAATCATCTTTCAGTCCAGTGTGTCCAAGAGTATGTTTCTTCTCAAGGTGTTTGTGGTTGGACAAGTTCAGGAACTGCTGTGGTGCTGCTCAGAGAATCAGAACATATGTGGACACGCCGAAGTCTCAGGAAGTTTTGCAGTAGAGAAACTTACTGCCTGCAGCCTGCTGTTTTCCAGTTATATTTGGTCATGCAGCTGCCTTGCCCCTAACGCAAGGCAGCCGCCTGGAGACGCAGCTCTGGCGGCTCCTGTTGTCCCGGCCTTTTTGGAGCTTTTGTCTCTTACCTGCACAAGCCTTTGGCGTCAGGAGTTTTGTCTTTCTTGTCCCATCAATCCTTTGGTAGGCAGTGAAGCCTCCTCTTAGAATGCTTTATGAACGCATAAAATTGACGACACACGATGGCACACCATTTGCCACTTTGCAGGAGAATGTTCGACCTGGTTCATCTTTGGTCTCTGCACACCAGAAGTGTCACGAGGAGAGACATTCTAAGGTGGAGAGTAATGTGGGTGGTGGAGTGAGGACGCTGTGTGGGCAAGTTATTTAGCTTCTCCATCTCTGGGTACTCATCTGTAAAGTGGGGAAGTAATAGCACCTCTCTTCGAGGCTTGATGTAAGAGTGACGTGAGTCCCTGTGTTGATAGGTGGTGACTATCTTGAGTAACAGGTGACCAAGAAATGTTGGCTGCTGTCTTCCCTTCTTCCTTCCCTATCATCTTGTTGCAGATTTATAGTTCCTGCAAAGTTCTTCATTCCGAGATTTTGCATTTGTCTCCATAGTTAAGGCTTAATGAAGGAGGAAAAAAAAAAACCCTGTGGTCTCATTTCCCAGGATTAACTTTTTTGGTGACCAGAAAGTGGGAAATACAGAAGAGAATGCTTATTTAATAAGCATTTATTCTCAAAACCTAGAAAACAAAGAATGTTAGAGGAAGCACTATAGAGGGAAAGAAGCGTGGTTTGAGGTGACTTGTTGACTTAGAAGATTTTTATTGAGATACTTATTTGCTTCTGAACACTGGAGCAGATAAGAGCATAAAGCCAGTCACAGCCCTGCAAATGGGGTAAGTGGGGCAGTTACCCACGCCTGTAGTACCACCTGTAGTGCCATCTCCTCGGCAGCTGCAGTCACAGGCAGGCTGTGTGTAGAGTGCAGGGCTGTGGTGCAGGGGCAGTACAGTAACGGCCTCTTCTGTCCTTCCTGGGAGTAGAGGGGCATCCCTGTGTGATTGGGCTCAGCGCTAGAACTTCTCCCTTTGTGGGTGGGGGACTTCCTCCTTAGAGCTTTCTAGCAAGTGTTTTTATTTTTTAATTTTTTTGGGTGCCAGGGATCAAACTCAGGGCCTTGCGCTTGCTAGGCAAGTGCTCTACCACTGAACTAAATCCCCAACCCCTAGCAAGTGTTTTTTAAAATTTTATTTTAATGGTACATTTTAGATACACATAGTAATAGCATTCATCATGGGGTATTTGTACCTGTACAAGGAATATCTTTTTTTTTTTTTTTTTTTGTGCTGGGGATTGAACTCAGGGCCTCGTGCTTGTGAGGGAAGCACTCTAACCACTGAGCTAAATCCCCAGCCCTGTACATGGAATATCTTGTGCTGCTTTTCTTCCCATTCCCCTCCCCTTTCTTCAATCCCTCCTCCCTCCTTATTTACGAAAGCTTTGTTTCCATTTTTTTTTCTTCTATTCTTCCTAGCAAGTGTTTTTTAAACCACATTGTTACTATTACATGGTGATTTGTTTGGCAGGTGTATTGTGTCTACATCTATTGTATTGACATGTACTATATTAGCAGGATTTAGAAAGCAAACAGAATAACAAGGTACAGATTGAGAAGTCCTACTCAGCTCTTTGTTCTCCTTAGTTTCCTTCCTTCTCCTTCAAGTATCCTCTTTTATTACTCTTTATTGCATCCAGGTAATTGATACAGGCATATGCTCTTATTCTTGACTTTCGCACAAAAGGTAACATAGGCTGTATACCATTATGCATTTTGCTTTGTTCTTTCACTGTGTACCGACCTGTTTCTGCATATCAGGATGTAGAGTATTTTCTCATTTGTGCGAAAGTATGTATGTATGTGTGCAAGCTGCAGCATGTTCTGTTGTATGAGTAGGATGTGGCTTATTTAACCAGTGCCCGTTTGGGCATGTGGTTTATTTCCATAATTTTGCTGTTAAAAATATGCTTACTCTTACAACTTTGTAATGTAGGACGTTGGATAAACTCCCAGAAGTGAGATTGCTGCGTTAAAGGATAAATGCATTTATAATTTTTATTAATATTATAAATTGTTCTCCATGGGACTTGTGCCATTTTGCACACACAGACATGTATTTATTTAATTTCCAGTGTTGCAGAAAACTTTCCCCTCTTCCTGTCTCCTCTGGAGCTGCCGTCCAGTTGATGTGGAGGGCGACATAGAAGTGGAGGATGCCCACCTTGACTTCCTGAGCGGTCGAAGTGAGAGTAGGCACTTCGCATCAGGTTCCAGGGAGGGAGCTTGTGGTGTGGGGCGACCAGGCCTTCTGTCTGTCCTGGGCGGCTGCTGCTCCTGCCTTGGGGCCTGAGCATGAGACACCTGGCATGTGGCGAGGCTCAGGCGCCTGGTATGTTTGGGGAGAACCGCTTGCTCTGCGCTTTACACAAGGAGCTGTCCAAATAAATGGCGAATGTTGAAATTTATAGTGAAAGACCTCTTGTCGTCAGTCCCCCTCAGAACTGTCCTCTTCGGTTTGAACACTCTCACTCATTCTCGTCACTGTCTTCAAGTAGCTCTGGAGTCCTCTCTCCAAGTGTCTTTACCAGATGTGATAAAAAATGCAGTGACTGCTGCTGTCGAGTGGCATGCAGCAGAAAGGCAGCTCGTAAATATGTGACACTGTGTCCTTGTCCACTTTATTCCCTGGATTTGCCACTGTGCAACTCCGGCTCTTCCTCAGAGTCAAAATGACCACGAGAAGGAAATGTTTTGAATGGATTCAGGACATCGAGGCAGCCAGGACGGGCAACTGATGTACTCAGGAGACAGGACTCCAGAGCTCTATGTTACTTAATTTGTGGATATTTTGTTTTTAAAATTTGTTAATCTGCTACTAAAAAGTAGCAGATCTATGTCTTACCATCTAGATACTTGATTCAGACAGGGTCTCGCTATGTAGCTGAGGCTAGCTTTGAACTTAGTGTGGAACCCAGGCTGACTTCGAACTTGATGGTCCTCCTGCCTCAGCCTCCCTCGTGCTGGGATTGCTGTACGGGTGTGTGCTTCCACACCAGACTTACATTTTGTTTCATGTTCGAAAACTTATATTTTCTTTGTAGATTGCCTAGTAAAGCTCTTTGCTTGATTTATATTGTTACAATTATCTTTTTCTTTTATATTTATGGTATATGTATTAATGGTACTAATTTTCTGTTATATATGGTACAAGTATTTTTTCCTCAGATTGTTTGCATATATATTAAGGTGATATGATGTAAACGTTTTACACTTATGTGTGCTCAGCTCAATGAGACATTTCATTATATAGGGTTTCTACTTCTGGTAGCGTGTTAGAGACCTTTTGACTCCCCTAATTGTATAAATATTTAACTGGATTTAGTATTTGTGATATTTGGCATTTAAAAATGATGTTTATCTTAGTCTATGATATAAGATGAATGCTAACCTATATTTTCAGTCTAACTATCCTCCCATAAAAAATCATTGGTTTTAAGTGCATGTCTGTTTAAAACTTGTTCGGCTTTCCCGAACATGTCTGTGAATTCGTGTTAGAACTCTGTAGAAAGAGTGTTAGACTCAGGCTCAGGAGGTCCTAGTCCAGACTGTTTACAGGTACGTGGTTGGTACCGGCGTGTCATTGAGGAGGAAGCTTAACATCATCTTTGACTCTGTTTTTGTTTTAAATGATACCTGACCATCAGCCAGTGTTATCAGAATCTAATGAGGAAACAGATATAAATTAGGACGCTCCATGTAGGCAGTAAAGTCTTTAGAGTGCACTAATGAGAAGAGTGCAGGTAGTTCTTAGGCACTGTAGTCACAGTTAAAACTAGACGTAATGAGAAGGTGCTTTCTGTCTATTGGAGGAATTAGAAAAACCAACAAAATGACTGCTCTGGCTTTTAAGTAGTTTCCTACCAGCTAATAGAACCCATATGTGTATAATTATTTTTTATCTTGACATGGATTAAACACAGTTTCCTTAGTGATTAAAAATAGAAACCAAGGTGATGCTGTCATAACTTTCCACATGATGACAGATGTCATTTGGCTTCTTCATTCAGTTAAGACAGGCCCATTATTGTGAACAGGAAAGTGGCAGAGGCAGCTGAGTGTGCGTGCCTGTGATGCGTGAGGTTCCTCCCTGCTCCCCATTTCAGCTGCACACGTGGGAGAAGGGTTGCCTTGTATTTGGTTAATTATGGGGCCTTCCCGTGAGATAGGCGAGCAGTGGCTCCTATCTGGCCGAAAGTCCAAGAATTGTGTCCAGATAGAGTGAGTGACTGACTTTGCTTAGTTTTTATCCCTAAAATATTTGGTTGATCAAAACAAAATCCTCTTCATTTGAACGTTCTTTTCTGATTATTTTTGGAGTAATAAGTGAATAAGGCCCATTCTAGAATGCGTTACATTCTGTATTGAAAACTGTTTCCTTAGAGGTAGAAAATAATTTTTTTTTAGGTGTAGATACATGTTACAATAAATTCTTGGCCATTTTGGACCCTTAAAGATGATTCTTTTGGATAACCAGAGCTTTTAGATGGTGAGAATTTATTTTATAATAATCATATTTTTAAAACTTTACTTTGATGAGAAACATAGGGAACTTATTTTCTTTGTTCTTGCACTGAGCAGACTGAGTACAGTGTATGCCTTGGGAGCAGGGTCGCTTATTATAACTCACTTGTTGTGACAAGTACTCCCCTCCCGGGCACAGCACCATGTAGCCTGGAGTAGAAAGACTTGGGTCTAAGTTTTACCACTCAGAGACTCTGTTGCCTAGAAACGCCAAACCTGACTTTCCTCCTTTTTAAAAGAAATTGAAATGGGAAAACTCAGTACGAAAAAGGTCTTCTATAAATGATAGCTTTTAAGATAATAGGGATCTTTTTCACGGTCTGTTGGGTTTTACACGCGGGCACATACGTGTGCACACGATTTTTGTCCCATACTGATGGGGTGGTGTTGGAATTCTTACTGGGCTTTCTATAGGTTCCCTCACTCCCAGTTCTCTTGAAGCTGTCAGTTTCCTGTGTCGCGCCTGTCCCCAGGATATACAGTCACTTGTATTGTTCACACAGCTCTAAGCAAGAAGGCTGGTGAATGCTTGTGTGAAATTTCTGCAGCATTTCCTGTGGTAAACTCGTATTTTATGTGTGCTGCCTAACAGTGAGGCTTAGTACTATTAAAACCCAGCCTGTGCGCTGGCCTTTGTTTAGAAAGCCATTGTATTGACTCACCCAGCTGGGGACACAGTCTGTGTTGTTTCGCTTCATCCTTCTCTGGCTCTGACTTCTGTTGACTTGGGTGGTACAGGTACACTGCTGGTTTAGTGCCAGCTGGATTCCGTCGTACAGAGTGAAACCATGTGCTTTCTGTGGATTTTTAAAAATCCTTATGTGACACGTCTGTGTGCCCAGGTCCTTGTATGTACTCACTTAATAACCAAACGGCCTGTGTGCACTGGGTGGCCATGATCCCCATTAAGATAAGCGAACTGACACTGGGAAAAATTTCGTATCTCACTCATTGTATAAACGAGTAACTCCTGTCTTGACTTCAGAATTTCTGCTTTTTAGTGCTAAACCATGCTGTCAGCCAGCTCCTAATAGTGACTGTGAGTTTCGCATATAGCAGAGCTCCTGTGAAGTCGGGTGGATGGACTGGAGTTGGGTGTGGCGGGTGCTCAGGCTTTTTCCTGTCCCACGGTTGCTCTGTGTGTCTGCTTTCATGCACGGTTGCTCTGTGTGACAGGAGGGCTGGCCACGCCACAGCGGTGTGCCAGGGAGGCAGGGATACCTGTAGGGCAAGGTGCGTTACTCACTTTCACATCATAGTTCGCCAAACACACAGAATCCCTATGAAAAGAAGACTAGATGAGTCTTCAGTTCAGTTTAGTTAATTTATTATCAAATTAAATACTAAATTAATGATAATGTGAGATGAGAATGCTAAGGGTGTGCAGAGACTCACGGCTCTGCTCCGGGGCACTAGAGCGTTTATATACTATAGTGTACACTATAATGCTGACCTCTCCCTTTGCCACATCACATGCTTGTGTGGACGTAAACAGAGAGAAGAGGGACTTCATGGGGAGGCATGTCTCTCATTTTCTTTTGCAGAGAACTCTACTTTTAGTGGAGAAACTTGAAAATATATGGTTTTGCGTCCCCAAGAGTTTGCTTACGGGCTTCCCTGGGAGCTCATATCTTTCTGCACTTTATAAAGGGTTGCGGTGCTGGGAAGTGGAGGAGGTAAATAACCTGGTAGTAAGAGGGCAGTAAGCTGAAAGCTGGTCGTGCAGCCCAAGCCAAACAGGTCATCTGTACACTTCAAGACAAGGCTGATGGGCTCGGGCCAGGCTTAATTTAGTTGGTGTGGTAACATGGAATTAAGAGTTCAGACAAGTACAGGTGCTTCGGCATCTTTTTTTTTTTTTTTTCTTATTAGGCTTGGTTTATAGGCCACAGGAAGATTCTGCTACTTATTTGTTGCTGGGCTTTTCAGTTATTAACGGAGTAAAAGTATGAAATCGCACAGTACATCCAAAAGATTTCGTTATTTCTTTTGTCTTCATAGAACTTTTCAGACACTTTTAGCCAAAGGAGAGTAATTGAGTATCTCCTAGACAGTGTTGGAATAATCAGTGATGGGTTTCCGTGTTCCAAGGTAGAATGGCAAGTGTCTGTTGAATTCTGACGGATCAGTTTGCCTCAGCCATATGGACAGAAC
Source organism: Hystrix cristata (assembly GCA_004026905.1). Taxonomy (NCBI): domain Eukaryota; kingdom Metazoa; phylum Chordata; class Mammalia; order Rodentia; family Hystricidae; genus Hystrix; species Hystrix cristata. The sequence continues at coordinate 72,059 of PVJO010008798.1, forward strand.
TGAAAAACAGGAACGCTAAGATCAGAGTTTCCAGGGTTCTTTAAGTTTTTGTTTTTGGTTGTTTCATGATCAATTTGAGTCAATTTTGGCTTTTAGTTACCAGTCAGTGTCCCACTGATGACCGTAAGGTAAACTGGTTTGCAGTAGATTGGCAGGAAGTTGCAAAGGTAGTACAGAGAGCCTGTGTGGCATAATTGAACTTTGACATAAGTGATAAGCTCTCTTCCTTAAAGGTTTTAGACTTAGGGCAAAATTGGCAAAGAAAGTTGCTCGCTGTTGGGGTTTCTGGAACACTTTTTGGAACTGGTTTCCAGAACAGCTCCAGGTGCAGCTGGAGTGGCGCTGAGACTCAGGCAGCGCTGGTCAGTGCCGTGACAGGCACGGGTGTGAGGTGGGTTCCCTGGGAGCCGAAAGTGCCCTAGAAGAGGGGTGCTGCAGGGTCTGGTGACTGCGGCTTGCCCCTGTGGAGACCAAGCTTCCTGCAGCTGCTTCACGGTGGCCCTGGTAGTCCTGAGGCTGCAGTTGTCAGAGGAGCAGGTGGGAGCTGGGCCCAGCTTGGCTGCCCACCAGGTCCCCAAATAGCCATGGTCGCTCGGCCTTCGAGGCCTGTGGACCGTCCCGACATCTGATCCTTTTTTTTTTTTTTTAATTTTTTAATTATTTTTACCAAGAACATGTATTGGTACATTGTATACATAATGATCATAATCAACATGGTTATTTTGTACCTGTACATGATACATCTTGGTTTTCCCCCCTCTTCCCCCGTTCCCCTCCCCTCCCTTCCATTCACCCACCCCTCCCTATTTACAACAAGTGTAGCTACACTTACCGTCTTTTCCCCTTTCATCTTACTTTTCTTTTAACCTTCTTCTTTATCCCCCTTTTCCCTATCTAGTTCTCTCTTT
>PVJO010008799.1:0-73044 GCA_004026905.1 Hystrix cristata
TAACACAAGAGACTTCCAGATCACTGAGTACTGGAGAACTCGCTGTGCCTCTTCTCTGCTAGCCATCCCCTCCATCCTACAAGAGAAGAGCAGAGAGGCTGTGAGCCAGAGGCACCCACCCTTGCCAGTCTGTAACCTCTCCACCTGAACAGCCCTGTCTCCAACTCAGCCACCTCCGAGGCACACTCAGAACCCGTCTCTCAACTCAGTCACTCATACCTTTCCCCTGCGGATCCAGGAGAAGCCAGGTCTCATGGCTGCGGCTTAGGAGTAGCAGCCAGATGGACCCAGCTTCAGGCGGCATGAGATTTGCCTCTAAATGAGTAAGAGAAATTGCTGGTTGATAGAACACCCACAAATTCTGTCAATCTTGCATAGAAAAGGGCTTGACTCCCTTGAGCATGCTATCAGGAAAGCTAAAACACAGGACAAATGGAAAGACTAATACAGTCATCCTACTACTGACCAAAATGAACACAGGCATAAATGAAAAACTTGAATTCTTCAGACAGAAGAGGAAAAGGAAGAGAATGAACAGAAGGCAACATTAACAGGTAAGAGTCTCGGCCTATGCATCAAACTCCCTCTCCTTTAGGGTTAGGGAAGATTCAAAACTAAGTAAAAGGCAACCCACTCAGGCCTCTCCTGTCTCTCAGGAGCCATTCCTACTTCCCCATAAACCTTTCCTACTCTTAACTCCTTTGTCCCTTAGAATGCATTTTCGATTTCAGGGGACAGGAATTCGGCACATCTGACATTTAGCAGGTTGAGAGTTCTATCCCAGGGCCATCAGATTAGCTCTCTGGAGAAGGCCCCTGACTGCAGTCTCCCCTGCACTGACCCTTCTCAGCCCAAAGCAGCTACATGGAACCTTTGCCCATTCCCCCCTAACTGCTGTTAGGCACTGCTCTTCAGAGTGGGGAATATTATAGACAGCTAAGGTAGCCAGAAATATTACAGGTAGTGAGACAGGGACAGGCCCTCGAGGAAATCAGCACAGAAGTTGAGAACACATCGTAACTGTGGTTGGAGGCACACCTGAAGAAGAGAAGGCATCAAGATTAAAGTCACAATACCCAGATTTGCATACTTCCCTAAGAAATGAATAAAAATTTAAAATTATACTATAGTTGGTACCACCCAGTCCATTAAGTCCAGACACACATCAGACACACAGATGGGTGACTGGCACACCTGGGACCCATCCTTCCCCAAAATGTTCCTGTTTTAGACGTCATGGATAAGCCAAGGTTAATGATGCATATACCCTTGCTACATGCCCCGCTTTCCTAGTGGATTAATATTAGCTAAGCAGCTATCTTGCAATCTTATTGGTTGATTATAGTTTGGCCCATGTTGTAGTCACCTCATGATTTTGCTCTGTAAAACATTCTTGGAGAAATGACCTCAGTGGCAACCCACCTGCGACCCCTCCTGTCTCTCAGGAACTATTCCTGTTTCCTGATAAACCTTTCCTTTCCTACTCTTAAAAAGAAAAAGATAATAAGTAGAGTACGTTCTTCTCCTCTAGCTTACTGTAAGTCTTCTTTATTTACAGTACAAGTCTCTAAAAGGTCAAGGCAGTTGCTTTTAAATAACATGTCAATTATATAAAACAGTTGGAAACAAAGTAGAGAAATATATACATTATTATACAGTAAGTACTTTCAATATTGTTAATTGAGCTTTTCATATTAAATTAAAAGACTATTATGATTTACAATGTTATTTCTCCAGTTTAAAATTCAACCTGTCGAAAGATATAATGTACATTTTTTTACAAAACTGAAAGCAGTATTAAAACTGCCCATGATTGTAGTTTTTATCTTTTCTGTAATACACTGCACCCGTGCTACAAAAACAAAAAAAGGCATTGCACTAAATGTTTTGAATACTGCATAAGTCAGTATGTTAACACTTAAGGAATCATGAATGGCCTGATGTTTCACCATCAGGCCCATTCACAACAGTTTCCACCCATCAAGCTAAGCCAACTCCCTACACACAGACTCTCTTCCTTGGCAGTTCTAGAAAAGCCCACTGCTAATGGGTAAAATGCAAAGAAGCTGATGGCCATGAAGCCATCACAAAAGATGCCACTATGACCCTATGACTTACAATACGCGGTAAAGCCAAAGCTAGAAAACCACTCATTGCTGAATCAAGGAAAAAAATTATAAAGATGGTCTGTAGGCAATTTTGAGTATCTATAAATTTAAAGTATGTAATAGGCTACAAAAGGGTTTATAACAGCTTATTCTCCTTGTATTTCTTAGGCAGAGAAGAAAAAAAAAGTAAATTCTATTTTTTAAACAAGTTTTGATGGCATCAAAAAGTTTCACATTTACAAATAAGATTTTTAAGCAAAGCAACATACTGACATAATTTTCTCGTGCTACTATTATTTTCAGAATTCATACTGTATTCTACACAAGTTTCATCCTCATTCCTAATTTATTAGCATTAATATTCTCTAGGTCTTGAAAGGGAATTCAAGAGAAGAAAACAGTCATTTGACGCTTAAATTGAGTAGCATGGTGTCTGAAACACTATACATAAGTAGTGACCTAAATGAGAGTACTACTGAATACAAAGAGTAAAATTTTATATTTGCTCTTAATTAATTCACCCCAGACATTAATTTTAAAAGGAGAGATCATCCTTGCAAAGAAGCAACTCTTGCTTCAGAGGGTTTAACCACGAAATTACCAAAGAGGAAGAGGACTCTAAAAAAATTATTTTTCAAGTCATGGGCAAGGAAAAGTGAAATCAACAAGCCATCTTATTGTCAGGAACTATTCTCAGAGAGCTTTCCAACTATTCACATGATGCTGAAACCAAAAAGAAACCACTTGAACAGATGACTAACCTTAAGGATGCTGACAGAAAAAAAAAAAAAAGTATAGACAAAAAACACTGTTGGCATTTCAATTCAGACACAATATCCATGGTGCCTCAACATGTAAAAACTTAATCTATACCCATCTCTCACCACTAGTCTTTGACATCAAAATTAAAATCAGTGTTCTGTGCATCTTCAAAAGGCACACATGGGGGGGCTGGGGATTTAGCTCAGTGATTAGAGTGCTTGCCTTGCAAGCACAAGGCCCCAAGTTCGATCCCCAGCACCAAAAAAAAAAAAAAAAAAAAGGCACACATGGGCGAGGGGCATCAGATCCATCTTAAGACCTTGCTCAACCTGCTTAAGTTCAAAATCAATCATGTTTTTAATAAGCAACAAATACCAAAATACTGCCTTCATTCTTTAAAGCAAACTTTCTAAAATGTTCCTATATTGTGTACTTATTATGCTGTATAACTAAATATATCCAATTTTTTAAAAATGAGAATCAACATGCTATTATTGGAAGTCTGAAAAGAATAGACTCCTTAAAACTTTATGAATCCCCCAAATCAGTCTTGTTACAGAAAAGAAGCCAAGAGGAAATATTGTGCGGTTATAGCAGTATTTCCTCGAATTTAGTACTTGTTTTGAAGCACTTTCTAATGCAAACTGCTGACTATTCATCAAGAAGTTCCTTAGTGTGACTAACTCTTGGCAGGTCTCAGTAGCAGAACTGGTCCGTGTGTAGAAATGATTGGAAATAAATGCCACTTAAATTGGTTATACTGAAAGATGCTTTACTCCTATAAGAAACAATCAAGTGCTTGCTCCTCACCTAATTTCTTGGGTTGGATCTAATTTAATTTTTACATCTGAATCCTTCAATAATAATTCTTCCTTTAGGGATTCAGTGATTGCAGACTCAATTACTAATGAGTCATTTACTATGTTTCCCTGAAAAAGAGAGGAGAAACTAGAATACGAGCATATGCAAAGAACTGCAGTTTAACATACTAACTACCTAAGAGTTTTAGACAAGCTTTAACAATGCTGAAAAAAAAAAAAAAGGCTTAAAGTTAATGCATCTAACTTCTTGTACCCACAGAATTTTGAAACATCGAACATACTAAAAAGGAAGGTAGGCTGGGAAAACAAAAAACACGACAGAATTGCCAGTTTAAATTATTCAGTAAAAAAATAAATGCCAATCTGTGTAACTGGCCATTAATGGAATAAATCGGAATGTTTCTAAAAGTTTCCAAAATCCTGGTAATAGGTAACATTAAATTAATGCACATGAACCACAAAACAAATTCAGCAGCTCCACAGATGCCCTATTTAAAAACAGTGCCTCAAATGTGAAGCCAGGGTAGTCACGACCTATGAGATATGTACAGTTGCTTCTACAAACACTTAAATTAGCAAATATGACATCACATGACTACTCAATTCTATGTCTACTCAACTCTAGCCTGAGCCCTCTGAAATGGATCGATATTTTTAGCTTAATGCAGAAAACGTTCATACAACTTTCCAATCTACAGACAGGTAATTCACAGGTATCTAAAACCAAAGTGCAAATTCATGGAGTTTTTATCCTTCAGTTACAGACAGTCTTTAAAGAACCACAGAACTAAAGGTCTTTTCCACATCAGGGTGAATGTGAGGAGGAAATAAAGCACATCTCTCATTTTTGGTCTCTTGTTCTTGCCCTCTTTCCTTCATGGTCCATTTCAAAATACGAGCTTGATTTCAGCAGTTCAGATCCAGTCCTGTCCAGTGGTCTGGTACCATAAGGAAATACTTGTCCATTGCTTCACAAAACCTAGTCCTATACAGCTCTGGAGAGACCACAGTTGGCATTTTACCTAAAAGTATGAAAAAGGAAAGGGGGAAGCTGTTATATGTGTAATTGATTGGGCAACTAACTTCAACCATATGCTTCTTCACATAAACTACCATAAAGAGAAAAATACCACAGCAGGCTACGTGAGGAGGGAGGGCTGTCTGCCGCGCCACCTGCCAGCGACAGGGTTCTCCCTGGTATCGGTTTTTATTTCAAAATATGAGCTACTTCCCAGAGCTAAGAGATGTCTAAAGGCACAACTGAAGCCAGAAGTGCTAAGTTCTCTAATAAGAGAACAAAGAAAATATCACATATTAATTTACAACAATCTCTTAGTCAGAACTTCTGATTTTTTTTTCTTCTAACTTCTTATTTTGAGAACTGGCATTCTAACACAAATTTAAATCTTGTATTCCCTATGTACACACTTCCCCTTATTATTTGGTAATTTCGAAAATAAAATGAGAGACAACTACGTGACTTTTAAAATTTAAAAACAGGATTTACTTCTTAAATTTTAACTGATAAGGAGTAATGAGAATAGTTTAAAGACTACACAAAACAAAAATTCCGCTCACCTTGTCCTCCTAAAATTCCTGTTGATTTCACAACCATCTCAAGCTTTTTGTCCCACGTAAATGTTCGAATATAATCTGGGGATGGAAGTAGGCAGGCAGAATCAGCAGTAAAGCTATATTAACAAACAAGCACATGACAAGCGCAAAGACTATCACTACCACTTCTGCTAACTTCTGCTGCTGAGTGCTGTTCTAAGGATTTTGCCCACATTAATTTGCTAACTCCTCACAACAATGACATAGGCCCTTATTTGTAGGTGATTTTTAAAATTTATACTGGTATTTCTCTTCACACACTCAATTCTTTCCACGACTCTGGTCACAACCTGAACTGGATGAGAACCAAATCAAATTTCCCCATGAGGTCAACATTGAAGCTAACCACTGAATTTGATTCGGTTCTCATCCAATTTGGTTTGCAACCATAATCATGGAAAGAATTAAGTGCATCAACTCAGGTACCACTGTATATATTTTTGGTAAAGATAATGAAAATAGAAATAAAGAAACAGACTAGAAAGAACCAGAGTAGAAAACTATTTTTAAAATTTCAAATGAAAGTTTGTGAATATATTCAATAAGATCACGTTCAATAGGATTTTAGAGATTCTACTCTAGCTTTAATCATGAACTGTGACTAAGAAACACTATGAACTTACCAATAATCCCAACTACTAGCTCATTGCTAGTATCATCTCGCCCAACCAGCAGAGAATAGTCTATAATGAGGTGGCTAGAGAGGAAATGAGAGTCGCTGTGGATGGCGGTCCTCAGCACGGCCTTGGAGTGCGAGCGGATGTACAGCGGGTTGTCTCGAACCATCTTCAGAAGGTTTTCATCCAGCAGGACCACATCGCAACTCTCCTTCCCAGTGTCAGTTTTTACATTTCGGTTTCTAAGTGAGCCCTTCAAATCAAAAACCTGGTGCAAAGAAAATTCTTTGTTATTTGTGTGTGAGCTAGCACACCAGTTAATTAACGTAATTAAAAAGGCAGAAAGATGTCTTTCAGTACCACCATTATATACACTTCTCAATGTAACTTTAAAATTTAATCATAACTTTTATAACGGGTCATAACGTATGGTGATGTAAGTGTGTCACATGAAATTAATACCAAGACACTCAATTTCTAAAACATTTTAGGAATACTGTCCTTGGCTTAATTGACTTTAAGATATATTAACCTGTAACTACAAAAATGTATAATTAGGTCATAAAGCAGCAGGAAACTTAAATTCTGATAGCAAAACGGTTCAATTATTTATATTTATGGCCATGTAGAATCAACAGCATAATTTTAGGAACATGTAAGCAGTAGGAAAAGCGGTGAATTCAAAGGCCAGGACCCACACCAGCCCTGGAGTGTGGTGTGCACACCAGCGCCACCGCCTGTGCCCAGCTCTCGGCATGTCGAGGAGCCAAGATGAGCATCACTCAGATCATTAAGCACACCGGTTAGTTCAGCAAACGCTTCCTCATACGAAGGGGGTCTCAGTGAAGAAAAAGCACTGAATTAGGCAGCCTTGTCAACCCTGCACAGGCTGGAAGCAGCTCAAGGATCTGCTCTATCAAGAGTCATGTTCAAGAATCATCTAGACCACCCTAGAATCAAAAATTGCTGTGAATGATTACCAATTCTAGAATAATCTAAACCCCTCTGGGGTTGAAATAACTGTGTGACTCTGACAAAGCACTTCATTTCTCTGACTCTCAGTTAATTTACTTTTAAAATTGAGACCGGAAATGTAGAATTCCCCTCTTTTTCTACCGATTATATGACTCTAAAGTACTGAACATGTTAAATTTTAGGGTTAGTCCATAATAATAAATAAATAAATAATTTATAAAATAAAATCTTATAAAGTCCTTGATTTCTTCAACAAAAATTAAATCTGGCCTAGTAGTCAAAGTTAAATATTTACTATATAGTAAGATGTTGCTCAGATTCATTATCTCCAAAAACCAGGTACAAAGGATCCCAGGAAATAAATGCATCACACAGGCCAATATGCTTACCTGTGCCATCTTTCTCCCATAAAAAAGATTTTCCATGACAAGGAGGTCTAACTTCTTCTCCGTGTTGTTCTGAGAGTTCTTATAACCAATTCTGTAAACTCCAAGAATTTTGGCCAAGGCAGTGGGCCTCTATCAAGAAGAAATCAAAGTAAACTCTTATCAAAAGGGATTATTTATAATTTAATACCAATTTTATGTTATATGGATTATCCATGTAATATTAAAATGTGATTTACTATTGATATAACCAGCCAGAGGATCTCAAAAGAAACTCAAATCCTTGAATTTCAGAAGTATAGCAGCAATGCCAATAAAAATATTAGATCTTGAACATTCTCCATGGGGACAATCCTTCAGTTATTCAAATTCAATTATTATTCAATTCTATTACAACATATAAGTTCCTCTAATAACACTCAATAAACCACAACTTCAAAATAAATCTATATAACTCCTTCATAATCTTATGTTGTCAAGGTCATCATTCAATAAGTGGGTAAACCTGAAACATTGGTGGCCTCTTTTTCTAGCTAAAGGAGACATCCCCCCATTTCTTAATATGTTTCCAATTTCTATCTGAGCAAAATTAAGAATTACTGAATGTGTAGCTAATTTCATCCAGTCTTAATATTTTAAATATTTAAATATATATAAATTAATATATAAATATATAAATATAAATTTTCAAATATATATAAAAAATAAAATAAAGTCAGTTAAAAGCAACTTGTTCGAGATCACTTGACTCCTCACTAGTAAAGACTGGAGAAACAGAGCTGAAATCTCTGCATTCTATCAGACCTCAATAGTCTACAAAGATCTAGTCATGTTCTCTTCACATTTTGCCACAGGGAAAACCACCATTAGGACTAACCCTCAGGATGTGAAAGAGCCCAGCACACTCTAATTACAGACCAGGATTTGAGATTTCTACCTTTTGTTGAACAGCATTTGTAATATAACTGAAGTAGTGTGGTGCAAAGTCAAGGAACGACTGGACTTCCAGACGAGGCATTTGCTTCAAAATGAATCTATCATCTAGAAGGCAGAAATTGCATGTGTTTATTCAATTACAATACACGCTGTCACCTGTAGTAAATTATTCCAGATATTCCAAATCATTTTGTGTTATGGTTTTAAGGGATATTTTCTGATGTCACAGAAAATTCTGACCAGAACCCAATTCTGACATGACTGAAGGGCTAGAAAGGATCCTGAGGACTCACACAATCAAGAGGCCTCTACTTTTGATAGTACCACATCTAAATTCATTGGTACATGACCTGTCTTTTAGAGCTACAAAATAAAATTTTATAAACTCCTTTGTTAACAATCCACTGCATCACCATCATAAAAGTTCTTACCAAGCAACAGATTTCCTGGTGTATTTTCTTAAAATAATTTTGCTTTCAGTGGGTATAGACTAGAATGTGAAACACGAAATGGTCACAATATTCTGCATGCTTTTGTAGGGTAAGAAACTGGTCGTTCTATTTTCAGATTAAACATTTCTAACTTTCTCTCCTCCACTCTAAGGTACCTGTTTGAGTTTTCTGTAAGTTTTCTATTTATATTTGGAGAACTCAAAAATAGAGAGTTAGTGAGAATTTGATCAATACCCGAGTCTCATTATAAACATACATATATATTCTTTTAAATGTCTTATTACATACTCTTAAGAATGAAAAGAAAATCAGAAAACTTGATTTTCCAACAGACAATATCCAAGTACCTCAGTTCAAGCGATTCACACATTACGTGAGGCAGAAAGATGGCGCCTGCTCCATCAGTAAGTGACGAAAGTCATACCTTCCGTCGCGTAGAAGGCGGCTCCTGACTTGCCTCCCCGGGCCTGCCAGGGCGACGAGTGGGAAAGGGACCGGATGAAGTCTTCTTCACTACTGCCCAGAATCACTTCACGCATCTTATGAAACTCTCCCGCATAGTAGAGCCGACAGTAAAACTTGGCATTAGCATCAGAAAATTCTGTAAACAGAGGTTTAAATTTAAAAAAGCTTTTATGAATCATAAAATATCTTTTCCTCCCTCCTTCACTCCAAATGCAACCATGCAGGCTGCTCTATGGTAGCATCTTTCAAGTAGAGTCTACATACTGTACCTGTTTATTATAATTCTGTTAAAGAACCTTTCAGGGGCAATGCCAGAACACCACATGACCACTCTTCCACATTTTCCAAAAACATCAAATATAAAATAAGACCCAGTTCTAATTTTGCACTAGTTATTGTATTTTCATTGTTATATTTTTATAGCAATTAAACACCTTTTATTCCTTCTACGATAATTTTTACTATAGAGAAGGCTAACAGAACCATCACACTCCTGATTAGCCTACTGGATGAAAGTAAGCTTTCAAGTTTGGTCACTTGTTACTTGGTCTGTAAACTGAGCTGTTCCTCATCTTGAAAAGTATGCAATGTTTCACAAATTTGTGCACCATTCCTGTGTAAGGGACATGTTAATCTTCTCTGTATCATTTCAATTTTAGCATATGTGCTGGCATAGCAAGCACCTTAAAAAACATATTGAGATTTACTCCCCATATTATACTGGATAATAAATTCCTGGCACCCATATATACAATTCTACATACTCGTTAAGCTCTGTGGCTTTCGATTAAACAAGAAAAGATTTAAAAATTAGAAACTAAAAGTATAATTTATAAATTTGTAAGTTAAGTTACAATTTTAATTGAATTTATAGAATAAATTTAATTTCTAAGTCAAAAATATATTTTATACTCTGAATTATAGATTAAAGCCTAGGTCAGCAAAGATTTAATATTCATTTCAAGAAACAGGATATTTTCTAGTATGAAGCTATAAGTCTCAGGAACAGTTAGTTCATCTACTGTCCCTGTCCCCAAACAGAGAATATATTATTTCACACTTACGAAGTTCCACATGAGGATTTGTGAATTGTTTCTTTTGTGAATCTCCTCCATCTACCTCATCTGAAAGGTTTAATATCATTAGTAAAGGCAAAGTTTGAAAGAGTTATCAGTTTACTTTTTTTCCCCTCACATAACAACAAAATTAGTAAAGGAACAATAAAATATCCTAGTAGTGTGCAGGGTGTTGAGGTGCACACCTGCATCCCAGCACTCAGGAAGCTGAGGCAGAAGAAGTGCCCCAAGTTGAGTTCAAGGCTAGTCAGAGCTACACAGCATGATCCCATCTCAAAAACAAAAACAAAAAATGTATGGGGTAGGGGGACCTAGGAATGTAGCTCGGAATGAAGGACCTGGATTCCTGGGTTCAATCCCTAGTACTTAAAAAAAAAAGAAATCCTAATAAAGTCATTATCAGGCAAGCATTCAATGATTAAACTAAGTAATTATAACAGAAATGTGTTTTATTCCTTGAAATATCAATTTTTAGATTAAAAATACAGAATTTAGGTTCAATTTTTCTTAATTTTGCAACTAAGCGATTCCTGATAGCAAACTCAGCTTTTTTTTTTAATTTACTTGACTTTTATTTTGTTTTTTCACTTGAACTCAGCTCTTACAATTAAGAATTTCTATGATTTCTTTGTCAGAATTTGTGACTACTTTCCCCGAGTGTAGAGTATTGCCTCCCCTCTATACCAGAGTCTAATTTAGACATAAATTAAGCATATTTTAAATTAGACATAAATTGGCATAATCTGCCAAATACCTGTCTAAACCCATACTCAAGCACAATCATGTAGGCATGTTTTTAAAACACCAAAATGCAGGTGAACACAAATAGCCACAACCTTATAGGCAGCGGAAAAGAAAGCCAGTATCTGGGAGGCAAGTGTAATAGAACGAAAATGTCTGAGTGCATGTTCGGAGCTTAATAGTGGGGCAGATGCTTTATGTATGTAATGTCACTCAGTCTTCACTTGACCCTGGAAGATACTCGTTTTACCACTTCACACAAACGCAAACTAAAGATTTCTGAGTCTATCACATAGTAAAACAACAGCAACAAATCTGAAGCTAGATGGAGTTTCCAAATGCCAGGGAGTAGAAGCAATGCCCCGGTCTCAATAATAGGAATTATCTACTTAAGGCTATCAGAAACTGAAATAAATTAATTAATGAAAGCAAATGTGATCTACTCAACACACCTTGAGGCTCAGCGCCTTGATTCTCTGCACCCTCCTTGCCCGTCTGCCCCACCTGGTAGTAAGCACTGTCTGCTCCCCGTAAGGTCTCTCTCTTCTGGGAAGAGAGATCAGGGCTCTTCCCCGCTGTCCCTCTGAAGAAGGACAACACTCCAGAAGACTTTTTGGCTAAAAGTAAGAGGTAATAAATTAATGTGAATTACACATCACTGCAAGTGGAAAATAAAGATTTTCAACTTATTTTTTTGTTAATAGGAACCATCATGTGAGGCTAATAATTCTGAGTAATACCGATACTTTCATTTGCACAGACTACAGTGGTACCTAGGTTCACCAATGCTTTTTTCTGCAAACAATTTGGTTGACAAACAAAAGTGTTTGGCAAAATTTGGTTTTTGTTCGCAAATTCTACATTTGGGTAACAAATATGACTGCAGCCATCTTTCCTGCACAAACACAAACATGCGCATCTTTTCCAAAATCGTGGAACAAATTTTGTGAACCAAGGTAGCAGTGTATTATTCCACATATGGTCAATGTTTTTGAGTAGCCAAGTGTGCCTTTATTATCAGGAACATATTAGAGAGAATGCAATACTCAGCTAGTTGAATGTCAAAAATGTGAGTGATTCTCTAGAAAGCCTTTCAAAAATATCTTTCAAAAGCAACTTTAATATCTTAACCAAAAAGATTAGCTTACAGATGAGTTCTTTATAATTATAACTAATTAAACTTATTACAAAACAATTCCACAAGCTAAAAGAATTCAGAGTTAAAGGTCACATCTTGGCATCTTTTGTGTCCCTACATATTATCACAAGAAAATAGAAGAGTTTGTTTGTAGCACCTTTCAAAAAATGCTGTGCATCCTTTATTGGCACTCAAGAATGGCCATGAGACTTGGTTCTGACAGTGGGACTGAAGGGAGTGGCCCTGAATTCCTAACAAAGAAGAACAGCTGCAATTCATACCACCCTTCTTTCTGCCTCAAATATTCAAGGGAATATTCATGACTACAAGAAAAACTTATTAAAAAGAAACTATTCCTCGACTGTCCTAACAATGCTTAGCATCTCAACCAACGCCAGCGACTGCCTATCTCCAGGCACAGTTCTTAGAAAGCAAATTGTCATTTGTTTAAGCCCTTGCAATGAGCTGAATTTTCTGTTACTCGTAGCAGGAGGCTGGAGATTTGGCTCAGTGGTTAGAGTGCTTGCCTAGTGCTCACTTCGGCAGCATGTATACTAAAATTAGAGCACTTGCCTAGCAAGTGCAAAGCCCTGAGTTCGATCCCTAGTACAACAACAACCAAAAAAAAAAGGTCAAGGGCTCGTAGCAGTATGGACTCCTGACAAAGTCAACAAAATCCGAGTTCTAATCCAGCTCTACCACACTCTAAAGGTGACCAAGTTGCCTAATCTAAATCTTAATGTTCTTTCTAAAAACAGGGGATATATCAAATAATCCTTACCTGGTTACTGCAGGGATTAAATATATGGTATAAGAATATACAACAGGTAAAATTTTCTTTTCTTTTCTTTTTTTTTTTTTGTGGTGCCAGGGATCGAACTCAGGCCCTTGTGCTTGCAAGGCAAGGACTCTAATCACTGAGCTAAATCCCTAGTCCTAAAATTTTCTTTTCATGGTGCCAATAATATTGTATAACTAAAAAAAAAAATGTAAGTTTCTATCATAATTCTTAGGTCATACTTTTAAAACTGAAGCTCTAGGGAGGCAGATCCTCCTTTTTGTATACAGCAAGGAATTTCCAAAGGTCCCACACATTCAGTATCTTGGATTTAAATTTAAGGTGAGAAATGAAGAAGAGCAAAAATCCATAAAAGAGAATAATCAAAAGTGTTTAAACCCATATTCTATTTCAAAGACCAGACACAGTAAATCTTTGCCAGATGACAGTTCTCAATCCATTTTCTTCTTCAAACCCTAATTACAAAGAAAACCGCTCTGAATACTCTCTGCTTGTACTCTTACTTGGCTGTGGCTCTGCGTCTGCCGTACGGCTGGTCTGTCCTCCGCTGATTTCAGGCAGTCTAATAGGACTACTACTCTTGGGTCTGCTGTCTAGCGTACTAAAAGAAAAACAAAAAATTTGGATTTTAAATTACTTAGATAGAATATAACAAGTGTTCTGAGTCCTACACTAACTACTCTACTCCCCCTCCTAATCCTACTCACAGTACCAGAAATCTGATTCGTAATTTATATAAACACAGATTAGAATATGGAAGAAAAAGTTTTGAAATATCTACTGGACTTAAGGAAGTAAAACATTATAATGATAAAATTTTATGGAAAACACAAAACCAAAAGTTTTAAATAACATTTTCCTCAAGTCTATTAGAGCTAAGTCAGTACCTACTATAAGTCAAACAATTACAGAAAATACCAATTTCATTTTTCTTACTCTAGTAACAGTGATGATTCAGATCAAATTTACCAGATTAGTGGAAGTGGAAATCCTATTTCAGTAATAAGAAGCCCAGGACAATTTCTGTCTAAATGTCTAAAATATTCAACATGCTAAAACACAGGTTTGGGTTTTTTTTTTTTTTTAACTATTAGGACCTTCAGTTAGTATGGAAAATTCACACCTAACAAAACCAAACAGTAGTGTACTAATTTCACAGGCTACAAATTTTTAAATAAATATTTCTTTTAATTTTCAAAAGTGTTAGACGTTTACATCTCTAGTATGTACTGAATTATACGGCAACTGGCAGAAAACTACATCCAAAGAGGCTGTTTAAGGTCTTTTGCTATGCTAGGATTTTGTTGTCTCAATTATGGCTGAAGCACTTGTACTAATAATATGCTACAAAAGAACTGAAGAACAAGGATATAGGGAATGATGACATAACCAAATGCAAACAGATCGTATTCAGTCATGAATCACCTGTTCGTTGGAAGGCCTTCTTCAGCACCACTCCACGCAGCTGCTTTCGGCAGCTCCTCCAAGGCATTTCGGTATTCCTTACAACTTAGGGGAGAAATAGGTTGAAAAATATTAAACATTAATTCCTTCTTTAAAAATTAATCATGCACTTTAGACTAAGTTTTGCATTATAGAAACACAATCATTACACACGTCCATAATTAAACAAACACATTTAGGTTAACAAAAGCAGTCAAACAAGAGCGTCATAAGGAAGGTAATGTCTTCATCGTAGACAGTAAAGGAACCTGAGAGAGCTTGTCTACTTAAAGGCACTAAACTTCGAGAATAAAATTTAATGTTCTATGAGTCAAAAAATATCGACTTTTGGACTAGAACTCTGAGAGTCATGCTTTAGATCAATTAAATCTCATGAAACAAGAGAGCCATTGTAAGGGTGTATTATGTTTCTAAGATGCCAAAAGAAGATGATCTCAATAACTGTATACTTGCTTCCTAACAGTGCAAAAAAATTTTCACTTTGATACTGCTTTATCTATTCATGTATGATGACTAAACAATAAAGTGAGAAGGAAATGCTATCTTCATAAAGACTAAAAGGTAAACATTTTTTAAATTATCATGTGGAATCTTCTAAAGGAAAATACTGCTCTTATCCAAACAGTAAACACTAAACTCCAAAAACATGTATACGTCTTTTTTTCCTTTGTGTATCTCATACCTAATATACCACATTTCATAGACATTCAAATATTTTTTGAATAAATGGATACTTTGTACCATATCTAAAATGAAAAATCAAAACTTTTAATGCCTCACTATGGAAAAAATTTTAAACACCTTAGATTTTACTTAAACTAAATTCAACTGCTGCCAAGATTTTTATGACTAAAAAGCTCATTTTTAAAGACATATTATATAAATATTTTAAAGTGTGATGCCTCGTTAAAGACACAGGATATCTGTATAAAATAGTCAAACATGCACGGGGTAAGGCACAGGGACAGCATTCTTTAAGTAGGAAAATTTTACTTAGCATGTGTAGGAAACAGGCAGGAAATGAGTGATTAAAAAAAAAAACGATACTCAAATGACATAAGGCAGATATGTTCCAAGTGTTGATAACTGAATCAAAGTAAGGGATACGAGGGTACAAATCATAATAGAAGAATGGTCAGAGAACCCAAGGGCTGATGTGTAACTCATCCAACTCAGGGACTGGGAGCCTGCTTGAGAGTCATGCCAGACCCCATTATCTGGGTAAAGAGGTTTTCAGAGAGCACACTGCTGCACCTAAAGAATATATATTTAATCACTTTCCTTCATGTAAAAGATCCCAAAACAGATTGATTACTAGACATCCGTAAAACACAGCTATAACCACAGTGGGGAAAGTCCCACAAATAATACCTGAGAGCAAAAGCAATGATGGAGCTGGGTTCCTTCTCGCAAACTGCGATGGGCACTCGTTCGTGTTCATACATTAAATAGTGCTTATCTGGATCACTGTTCAAATTTTTAAAATAAATGAAGTAAATAAGAATAAAATTATAAGGAAATCAAATATAAAATCCATTAATGCAAGTAAATCTCAGGACAATTTTAATTTAAATAATGTACAACAAGAATATAATTAAGAATGCTAAAAATGTATGCTAATGAGAACATGAATCAAATTGACAATAAAAAGATATCAAATATTTGAAAGAAACTGGAAAATTATCAGAATTAGGTTTCAATTCAAAATGTTCTGGAATAGCAAGTCCAAATAAAGCATTTCATACCACCAAGATTTTGTCCATATTAATATCAAAAAGAATTTCCAATAAACAGAAATCTAAAGCATTTTGTTCCACTATAAAATTTAGAGGATGTCTTCTAGAAAATACGGGGCTGTATTACTAATTCAATAATGAAGAACACAACACAGCCACTTACTGTTACCACTCAGGAACTCAATGGTGACTCCATTTGAACCCAAACTTTGCTTCCCTAATTTCCATTCTAACTTCTCTAGGCACTTTATTTAGTTGCTATTTACTGAGCACCTCATTTGCTAGGGATACAATACATATTGAAGAAAACTGTTACGAGCTTCTCACATGTGTGGGATGACAAACTTGGTAGAATTTACAATACAGTGGGATAAAGAAATAAATAATCCTACAAATAAATATAGTCACTTCCTGTTATGAATGCTATGAGAAAATTATGAGATAAATTTTATTTCCCCCTATGCACACACACAAAATCATACGGTGAAACCCTAGTTCCCAATTAAAGGTAAAGGTATTAGAAGGCGGGAGGCTCAGGAAATAACTTAGGTCATGAGGGTGGAGACCTCATAAACAAGACAAGCACCCTTATTAAAAAAAGGGATTCAAGTGAGTCTTTCCACTGTGTGAGGACACAGAGAAGATAATCTAAAACCCAGAAGAAGGCCCTCAGCAGAACTCAACCACACTGATACCTTCACTTTAAGATTTCCGGCATCCAGAACTGTGAAAAATAAATTTGTTTACAAGCCACACTGTGTATAGAAATTCATTAGAGCAGCCTGAGCTAAGACAGGAATCATGACAGCATGTAACAAAGAGACCTAATCTGGGTGGGGCAGGGAAATTCAGGAGGGTCCCATATCATTTTCCTCAGAAAAAAGGGGTTTTACTGATTAAGAAAGAAGGTGACAAAAAGAACAAAGGCCATAAAATAGAAGGGGATCACAAGCCACTCAACAAACAGATATTCAGGTGTGCAGCAGAGAAAACAGAGACCTTTTATAAACTACCACCATGTAACACGTCACACACTGTCCTACGAGTATCCATAAGTCTTTTCGCCAGAATTATGAGCTCCCAAGAGCAGGGATGCTCCTTTTTGGGGAGTTGGGGGGTTGGAGGGAATTGAACTCAAGGCCTTGCACTTGCTAGGCAAGTGCTCTACCACTGAGCTAAATCCCCCCGCCCCAGGATTCTTCTTTGAGTCTTGTTCTGTCCCTTGGTACACTACAGCAGGCACTACATTGACTATACAAATATATTAAGTTGGTTAAGAAAAAAACAAAAATCCCTTGCTAACACGTGCCCACCTTTTCGATAAATTTGTACCACTGTAACGACAGCAGCATTCAATGTCCACATAGGTCAACCAGTACAAGAAAAACCACCTTTCACAGTCAGCTTATACAGTTTCCTGGTCTAAGTGAACCCAGTTCATATGAAAACTTGCATGAGTAATTGTACCTTATCACTACTGCTAGAAGAATGCCAGGGCCCATGAATTACTGGGCCAGTAACATCCTCATACACAACTAGCAATACGTTTTTAAGGTCATGAAGTCAATACATAAAGCATATCTTCAAGCTATGTTCATTCATATATATATATATATATACACACATATATATATACACACACATATATATATGCAATTGTTTTCCGCACAAGTAATTTTAAGCACTAAATATTATTTAATCTTTCCTTCATTCATTACTATATAATAATGATTACACATTCCACAAATTACAAGTCAAAAGACATCTCCTACTGTAATGAAATCTAGGATTGAAAACTGCATATTTACAGATAAACATATTTAAATATATAGGGAAAGAGTCTAAGGGAGACATTTTTTTTAACTAAGGAAAAATAAAACCAGCCAATAGCCACTGGTATTTATAATACTTACAAAGGAAATGGAATAGGATTATAGCTATTTCCTGGAAGCAAGTTTGCAAAGATGGCTTTCATGGTTGACTTTTCCTTCACCTGGCTGTCAGTGGATCCCAGCAAATGCCCATCAAATACATCTAGGATGAAAAATATTCCACTTACATATTCAGGAAGACTAAAAAGCAAGTAAAAGTGTTAGCTTTTTCCCCTTTCCTTTAGGGAATACAGAGAGATGTATGCATACCACGATTACCAAATACAGTTTAAAAAAAAATTCTGATCTAGGGAAAATGACTTACAGAATAAATAAGAAAGCAATAGTACCATATACACAGCACTGCCTCCAAGGAACACTTTTTTTCCTGACATTTCATCATCTTTAAAATTGAGATACTGCTACAATCAACAGCTTTTTATCATTGCAGGAGCCAGGCAGCAGCCACGAAGGAACTACTGATGATCTACAGGTGTCATCTACATAGCTGCCCATGTTGCCGCTTGGACTCATTACGGGCACTTGGCTATTACATTTGAGTTTAGTTAATGACTGTAAAATTAATGCCAAAGTGTATGCTACACTTAAAGTAGTCACTACTTAGAAAGAAAACAAAGAAGAAAGGCATGAATTTGCTATTACAAAGTAAGTATTTTTGTTGGAGAAACAGCAGCAATTTCCTATTTTTTTTACAGAGCAACAACCATATGCTTCATAAAATAAGAAAGTAAGAGTCCCAGAAAGTTCATGATGCTGAACAACATTTCTGTTAGAGATCTATATGTCAAGTAAGATAACTAAAGGAAAACCTGATATAATAAAAAACTATACTTCAAAAATCACTATCAATAGTATAAAATAAGAATTTCTAAGGGACAAGAAAGCATCACGTCAGAGAAATAGCAGTGTTGTTCTTTCTCAGAGACACATACAAACCAGAGAAACAACTCCAGAAGCTGAGGCTGGACCTGCCTGGGTTCCATAGTGAGTTCAAAGGTCGCTTCGGCTACACAGTGAGACCCTCTCTCATAAACAAAGAGGAGGATCAAAAACGGTAGAGTAAAGACTTGCAACAAAATACAGTCTTTCCAGGACCTAGAATCAAGAAACCCGGAAAACAATTGGTGAAGAAAATAAAGTAGATCTCCGGGAGTCAGAAGGAAGCTGACAGAAATCTAGAAACCACAGAGAAGCTGAAAAAATGGAGTGAAACACAGAGAAAAGAACAAAACAGTCTGCAAAGTTACCCAAGCTCCCGGGAAAGGGGACCTGACTCTGCTAACACCAGCTGGATCCAGACAGGTCAGCAGCTCCAGAGATAAACAGTGGACTGGGCAGGGAGTGCCGGCGCCAAGAGGAGCCCGGTTACTGTGAACTAAAAAAAAGTGTGGGTTTTACTCTGAAAGCGGCTCCTAACTCATGACAGGCTAGAACTGGAGAACTCCAGGGCAGCATCCACCATATCTGACAGCATTTTACATTCCCACGGTCTGAACCACTGGCAGTGCCCGCATGACTGTGCCATCAGGCAGATGTACCACCAATGGTACAAACTGATCTAATCACTTGTGTCAGCCTTTTCACTAATAAAATTAAGTCAGAGCCACCCAGCAGCAAAACATACAAATTACAGCACCATGGTGAACATGTTAATCAGGAGCCGTACTGAGAAGGGGTTAAGGCCAAGCTACAGATCAACCACCCTTCAAGGTTTCCATGGTCACCACACCACAGAGACGGGATGGGAGAGGCCACAAGCGACAGACGCAGAGGGGCACAAGCAGGCCACAGGCTCCCAGAGAAATTGAAACTCCTGCCAGGCAGGACACAGGGGTTCCACTCTCCAGGCTGACAAGCCAGGTCAGTCATGTGCTCTCACAGGGCGATGGGTCCAGCGCACTGCTTGACTCCCCGGCCCTGCTACGCACATCCAACACAGAACTCAGCCATCTGCTTGCGCCCCTCATCTACCAGCATAATCAGGAGTGCAACTCAGGCTGGACGACTGCCACAGCCTGGGGAGTAGAGACAGGAGCCTCGGGGGCAGGGGCACTGCACAAACCCACAGGACATAAGGTTAGGCAGGAAGGGCACGACTGGGGCCCTCGGAAGGACAGAGAAGCTGGAGTGACTACAGCCCTGTGACCGACCACACCCAGAGGGAAGGCAGGCAGGATTCAGCATGCACACACAAAAATTTGAGTCTGGAAACTAAATAGGTCTTAGCAGGGACTCTCCATTCCTCCTGCATATGTGGTGGATGCTAATAGTGCAGACCCCGGAAGAAACTACTCATTCCGTCATTCAAAAACACGGAGGAACATTTTTGGACTCACTTTTCTTTTTCCTCATTGGCTTTTTGGGGACTTGAGGGTCTTTTCTTTTCCTTTTTTTTCCTTCATTTTGCTCTTTGTTTTTTCTTTTCCTTGTTTATCCTTTTAAGCTGCTTTTATCTAATTCGGTTAATTATCCTTTAGTCCTTAACACGTTCCAGCAGGACTGAGCCACAGGTGGCACATGCAGAGCTGTCCCATTGGGCAGTTTGTATCACTAGTGGTACAAATGGATCTAACCACTTTGATTGGTCTTTCTACTAACTAAAGCAGAGCTGCCCAGCAGTGAAGCATGCAAATTACAGCTCTGTTGTAAGCATGTTAAAAGGATCCTTTCTCCCAATTTTCTCTCCTTCTCATCTTTCTTTAATTTTTCAAATTAGACTTCTTCCATTTTCCTTCCCCACCCCAACTTTACTAGTATTACTATTAAGCTTTATTAATTTTTATGTATTTAGTTGACTCTATGCTTTTATTGTTGCAGTCTATTGTTTTGGGTGGTAGTCATTTCATTTAGTAACTACTTTATGTTGATATTTGGTTTGTCTTTGTGTCTGTATTATAACTACAGAGCTCTTTTTTATTGTTAATGGTGGTATACTGGTAGCTTTTATCGGTTCTTATGCTTTGACAATAGCCAGTTTGTCCTTGATTCTATTGTTGTTGCTGGTTTTGTTGCTATGGCAGGGTAACACAGTTCTTGCTATTAACTGGTTTTTGCTATCTGCCAATATCTGGTTTGTCTAGGTCATTGACTATACTGTGGCTCACTTTCAGGGAAACTGGGTGGTGAGCCGATCACACTACACTCTCCCCACTCCAAGTTAACAGAGGCAGTTAGATACTGAGACAGCAAGAAGGGTCTGTACTGTAGTTAGCCACGGCCAGAGCACATCACTGGAAAGCAGGCACTAATTAAAGAGAGCTCTGTATCAGTAACAAAGTCTTTCCACTATAACTGACCCACAACCCTCAGAAGATCCCCACCCAAAAAAAGAAATACAAATAAACAAAGCAACAACATCCTCAAAAAAGTCCCAACTCCACAAAAGCTGATCTGTGGGGCACTGATGGGGAGGAAATCAGAAGCCAAAGAGCCAAATGATACCAGATGACAGAAGAGACAAAAGAACAAATCAATAAGGTGCTTGGCAAGCTCAAAGATGACATACATAAATAAATAATGGACTTAATAAACAAAATGATCAGTGAGACACAAAAAATACTGACATAAAGCTAGCTGAGCTAAACAAAATGATACAAATATAAATGACCAGTTTAGTAAACAATCAAAGTTCATGAAAAGGTACCAAACAAATCCAGGAGATAAAAAATTATATTGAAAGTATGAGCATAAGAAGTGACCAGTGTAAACCAGGCATGGTAGCACATCCCTGTAACCCCAGCACTCGCGAGGCTGAGGCAGGAGGAGCACCACGAGTTTGAGGCCTGCCTGGACTACACAGCGAGAGCTTATCTCAAAAAACCAAAAAGAAAAAAAGAAGTGACCAATGTGAGGACAGAGTGTCAGAACAACATAGGACTGATGCAGGTAACCAAATATTCTGACATCTTAAGAATAAGAAGTCACAGAAGATGGATCCAATAGCTGCAAGATGAGACAAAGAAGACTAAATGAATGCTAATTAAATGTAATTAGTTAAAAAAATCAGAAGAAAGCACAAATGGAATAAAAAATCTTTTTACAGAAATAATAACAGAAAACTTTCCAACTATGGGGAAGGAATTTAACATACAGATAAGCAAAACATATAGAACCCTAAGTTGCCATGATCAGAAAAGAAGCTCATGACATATCATAGTCAAAATCCAAGATGTCCAACACAAAGAAAAAATCTTAAAAGCTGTTAGAGAAAAGCAACAAATCACTTACAACAGTAAAGCCACCAGAATCACAGCAGACTTCTCAATACAAACCTTAAAAGCCAGGAGAGGGTGAGGCATTTCAAGCCCCAAAAGAAAACAACTTCCAACCCAGACAGATACATCCTGAAAACTACCTTTCAAAATTGATGGAGAGGGGTTGGGGATTTAGCTCAAGTGGTAGAGCACTTGCCTAGCGAACTCAAGGCCCTGAGTTCAATCCCCAGCACAAAAAAAAAAAAAAAAAAAAAAAAAAAAAAAAAAAAAAAAAAAAAAAAAAAAAAATGATGGAGAAATAGGGCTTTTCAATGACAAAGAGCACTTTAAGAAATTCATGACCACAAAACTTGCACTGCAAAAAATTCTCAAGGATATCCTAAAAAGAGACAATGATGCCAGCAACAGCAAAAAATCAAATGGAATGATAAGTACAACGAGCAGCTAAGCAGAAAAGCAGAAAAATGAATCAGCAAGAGGAAAACAATGCAATGACAGGAATAAGTCAATACCTTTCAGGAATAACTTACTGTAAATGCTCTCAACTCCACAATCACAAGACACAGACTGGCACGTTGGATCAGAAAACAAAACCAATCAGTATGCTATATACAACAAACAAAATCAATTCAAAAAAGGAAATTCACAGACAAAAGATAGAAAACAAGATACCATGCAATAGGAGCTCAAAAACAAGGGGCTGCGGATTTAGCTCGGTGGTTAGAGTACAAGCATAAGGCCGTGAGTTCGATCCCCAACACCACAAAAAAAAAAAAAAAAAGTGATCAGAAGAGGCAAAGAAAGTCACTAAGCATCAGTTAAGGGAACATTTCAACAGGAAGAAATACCAGTTATAAAAATATATGCATCAAATACCAGTGCACCCGACTTGATAAAACAAACACTACTGGACATAGACAATCAGATAAACATCAACACAATTACAGTGGGGACCTCAATATCCCACTGTGACAAATTGACGGATCAATCGGACAAAAAAATTAACAAAGAAATCAGAGTTGAACCACAGCTCTGAACAAACAGACTTATGATACCTACAACCACAACAGAATATACATTCTTCTCAGCACCAAACGGAATTTTCTCCAAAATAGACTACACACTAGGTCCTAAAGCATGCTTAAATACAACAGAATCAAAATTATCCCACACATATTATCAGCTCATAACACAATGAAGTTAGAAATCAGTGGCAAAAAACTCCACAGATACTAAGCAATACAAGGATACTAACCAATATACCCTCGAAGAATGAATGCGTCACAGAAAAAAGTAGAAATTAAAGTAGAAATTAATTCCTAGAATGAAACAAAATACCAGCACAGCACACCACACCAGAACCTTTGGGATACACTGAAAGCAATCCTAAGATGAAAGTTTGTAACTGTGAATGCCCACATCACAGAAAACAGAGCCAGCCCTCATAAGTAACCTACTATTGTACCTCAAGGTCCCAGAAAAAAAAGAAAAATACAAATCCAAAGCTAGCACAAGAAGGCAACTATAAATATCAGAATAGAAATTAATGAAATTGACACACAAAAGTACAAAGAATCAACGAACTGAAGAGCTACTCCTTCAGAAGAATAAACAGGACTGATAAAACTTTAGCCAAACTTAAAGGAATGAAAGAGAAGAATCATATCAATATAATTAGAAAGGAAAAAGGTCAAATCACAAATGACACTGCTGAAATTCAGGTTATTAGTAACCACTTCAAACACCTATACTTGAATAAATTGGAGAATCCAAAAGAAGTGGATAGATTAAAATACATGAATTACCAAGTGAAGAATATATAAAAACCCTGAATAATCCTATGCTGGGTATGTAAATTAAAAATTTAAAAACCCTACCAACAAAGAAAGCCAAGACCCAATGGATTCACCACTAATTCCCCTGAATACTTCAGAGAAGAGTTAAGGCCAGTACTCCTCAAGCTCTTGAATAAAATTGAAAGGGAAGGAGTAGTCAGATTCATTCATGGAAGCCAGTGTTATCTGGATTCTAAAATCAGACAAGAACTCAACTAAAAAGAAAACCACAGGCCAACTTCTTTAATGAACATACATGGAAAAATATTCAACAAAATTTTTCCAAACAGGATCCAACAAATCATGAAAAAGATCACCTTGATCAAGTAGGCTTCACTTCACAGATGCAAGCAATAAATGTAATACATCACATAAATAGAAACAAGGACAAAAATCACATGATCATCTCAATGGATTAAAAAAAAGTATGAGAAAATCCTACATCCATTCATGATAAAAACCTGGAAGAAAATAGGTAAAGGACCTTATCAGAATCTGATAAAAGCCATTTATCAAACCCACTGCCAACATAATACTAAAAAGGAAAAGGCTGAACACTATTCCTCTAGAATCAGGAACAAGATAAGAATATTCACTATCACCACTCCTGTTCAATATAACACTTGAAACTCTAGCCAAAGCAATAAAACAAAAAAAGAAATAAAAGGGATAATGTATAGGAAAGGAAGAAGTCAAACTATCCTTATTCACAGATGGCATGATCCTTTACAGAAAAGACCCCAAATATTTGATCAAAAGACTCCTAGAACTAATGAACAAATTTAGCAAAGTAGCACAATACAAACCTCAACACATGAAAATCAACAGCATTCCAGTATACCAATAATGAGCCCACCAAAAAAGAAATTAGGAAAACAATACCATTAACAGATAGCTTCAAGAAAAATTAAACACTTAGGAATTAACCTAACAAAAGGAAGTGAAAGATTTCTATAACGAAAACTATAGTATTCTGAAAAGGAGATCAAACAGGATATTCAAAAATGAAGATAGCCCCTGTTCCTGGACAGGTAATACCAATATTGTCAAAATGGCCATGCTTCCAAAACTAATATATAGATTAAATGTAAACCCAATCAAAATATCAACAGCATTCTTCACAAAACTAGAAAAAAAAAAGTCCTGAAACATGTACTGAACCAGAAGGGACCCAGAATAGCAAACACAATCCTGAGCAACAACAGCAAAGCAGGAGGTATTACAATACTGAATTTCAAGTTATATTACAAAACTTCAGTGATAAAAACAGCATGGCACATGTACAAAAACATACATGCAGATCAATGGAACAGAATAGAGGATGCATAAACAACACCAGGCACATTCGGTCCTCTGATCTTTAACAAAGGGGCCAAAAACACCCTAGAGGAAAGATAGTCTCTCACCATATACTAACCTAAACTCAAAATGGATCAAAGATCTAAATATTAAAACAATCTGCTCAAAGATAAAATAGGTAAAACTCTTGAAGACATAGGCTTAGGTGAGGACATTCTGAACATGTATTAGTTACTTTTCTCTTGTTGCTGGGACAAAATACCCAACACTCAAAGTTAGGGGAAGAAAGGTTTATTTAGCTCACAGTTTGTAGAGGTTTCAGTCCACAGTCAGCTGGGTCCGAGGCAGGGTGGCATGGCAGACAGGCAGAAGTCAGCAAGGTAAGCAAGGGATGCAAGCAAGTGGGGCACTAACCAGCTTCTTCCTGTATTTTATATCTTATGCAGGCTACCCAGCTTTAGGGTGGGCAGTACTCCCACTCTTAATCCTAATACCCTTAATCCTAGCGTCACAGGCTTGATCCCAGCAGAACCATGCCAAAGCAATCAGTGGACTAATTTAGAAATTACACACTCTAGATCCAGCTACCTCTTACCACATGAGACTTTGGGGGGACATCTAGACACAAACCATAACAGAACTCCAATTGCACAAGAAATAATACCAAAAACCAACAAATGGGATCATATCAAATTATAAAGCTTCTACATAGCAAAGGCAACAACCAACACAGTGAAGAGAGAATTTATAGAACGAGAAAAAAATTCCGGCAGCTATTTATCAGAAGACTAATATCTAGAATAAGGAACTCAAAAAAATTAGACATCCCTCAAAACAGAAGACCAATCAGAAAATGGACAACTAAAATAAATAGACATGTCTCAGAAGAAGTACAAATGGCCAATAAACGCATGAAAAAATGTTCAGCATCTCTGGCCCTACAGAAATACAAATTAAAAGAAAACTGCGATTCCCTCTTAACTCCAGAAAGAATGGCTGTCCTCAAGAAATCAAACAAATTCTGGTGAAGCTACAAGGTAAAAGAACTCCTACTACACTGTTAGTGCAAATGCATAGTAGTATAACCAGCATGGAAATCAATATGGAGATTCCTCAAAACACTAAAACTAGAAATTCCATTTGACCGAGCTATTCCTCTTCTAGGTATCTTCCTGAAACAGTTAAAGACATCATATTATAGTGATACATGCATACCCATGTTTATAGCAGCACAACTCATAATAGGTAAATCTTGGGAGCAGCCTATGTCCATCAATAGATCAATGGATAAAGAAAATGCATTTACACACAATGGAGTACTACTCTGCTGTAAAGAAGGATAAGTTTGACTCACTTTTCAGAAAATGGTGCACCTTGAAACCAAAATGCAAGTGAAATAAATTAGAAATACAAGCTTGACTACTGCATGGTTTCTCTTACGTGAGAAACACAAAGTATAAGTAAATTAAAAGGCAAAATAAAATAGGAAACAGTGCTTTTGCAAATGGGAAGGGGAACAAGAGATGGAGGGAGGAGGGAGAAAAGGGAGAAAAGAGGGAGGTAAAAAGAATTAAGATGTGTTACATGCATGTGCCAAATCCCCTTAATGAATGCAGTCATTATGTACTGCAAATACGTACTAATAAAATAAAATTTTGAGAGGGGGGAAAAAAAAAGATCACCATCACACCAATTTAACAGCTAAAAATTAAAAAACAATTCCTAAGAAACATCTTTCAGTCTTAGCTGGAGTCAATTAAGTGTGGTCAAAGTGACTTGCGCCGTACCCTCAGAGCCGCTGACTGTGTCCAGATCAGAGGGCCCTCCCGCTGGCTGCTCAGCCGTCACTTCAGGTGGAGTAGGCAGCTGGAGATGGGTCGCACTAGCGGAGCTCTGGCTGGACACCGATGACAGAAAGCGGTCCTCTAAAGAAAGGCACAGTCTTGTGTGAGTCAGATAAAAACAGTAAGTCCATTCCTACCTAATACCAATGTTAAATTCCAACTCATATGTCTACTTCCTAAAACACATAATTTTAGTTTTTATAAATCATCTACACCAAGTAGCTCATGTCACAGAAATAGACACAAAAATCCAGAGCAATTATACAACTTGATCACAATCCAATCTCAATGGCACTACTATGACTGTCAACCAATTCTGACAGGCAAATCTAATACTGTTCTCACTAAACCACAAAGTCTACCTAAATATTACTCAGTTTAACAGAGAATGAAATTAGGAACTATGGGAAAAGGGACATGCTTATGCTGGGGAGGAATAAAATTAAATTATAATTATTACAAGAAAGTATCAAGGATTATGAGTTGAGCTCTTGCTGAAGTCTATGTAAATTTTCTGACAAAGTTTCTAGGATGACACCAAGTCACTCAATGAAATACTGTGAAAGACATCTTAAGCCTCAAAATCATTTTAGTGACACCAAAAATATAAATAAGACTTTTGCAGTGAGCATAACACTTGATTTTGGAATAAGCGAAGCAGAAAAGACAATTTCCTTTTCTGTTTCTTCTTCCCTAACAGAACCCCTCTCTATATTCTAAGTATTTCTATATCCTAATTGATCTTTTTAAAATACACTGTATGATCACCTTAAGCTGATAGGGTTATAAATGTCTACAAGAAGGAAAACAAAAAACAAAAAAAAAAAGAAGGAAAACAAAGTCTATGAATAATTGCATCAGGAAAAAAATGCTCAAAATTAGCCGTTCAAAACAACATATACAGTAAAAGTTTTCTTTAAATCTAATGTTGAATGATGAGTAGAGTCCATGACCAACCCTTTTCTCCATTTTGAAGTCCTGGAGAAATATTTCGTGGTGATGCATCCATTCCACTTATCTGTAGAGAAATAAATATTTCGTTCTTAAGGAAATATTAAAATTACATTTTTTAAATTGTCTAACCCAGTGAGTCTTAAATTTTTTGGTCTCCGGACCTGTGTACTGTTAAAAATTACTACGAGATCCCTTAATAACTTAAAATAGTTTTTAACTAATCAGAAATATTTACGTTATTGTAAATTAAACCCGAAACCACGTTAAAATATGCACTATTAATTCATTTAAAAAACTCATTACATATTAACATGAATACTGCAATGTCAATTATAGAAAAACATATCTCCAAAATTTAAAACAGGTAAGAGTGAAATTGTTTTACATTTTTACAAAATTCTTTTAAAATGTTACAAATGATAGCTAGCAACCATATCTGGTATCTGCAATTAATCTGCTGAGATATGACTACGATTCAAGTTCTGGCTTCATCTGCAGAATCTCCAAAGGACACTGGGCCCTCAGGAATTCCTGAACCACACTCTGAGGTTACCGTTCTAAACAGAAGCTCATTTCTTGGCATTAAAGCATTTAGGAATACTTAAGATTGTCCAGTAAGGCTAATAATTTTTTTATTATCACTGAACCTACTCAAGTCCTATTATCTAGGGATAAAATATATTTAGAATGACTCAGCCCCATATAAAACTTTTCCAAGGTCATTTCTTAGGTCACTGATGAAAGAAACATCACAGAAACATCCATCCCCAGAGACCCTACATAAAATAATCCACCTCCACCACTACCACCATCTCCTCCTCATTCTTATCAAAACTATCTCCCTTATTTTTTTTCTTTATAGCTTATTTGTTAAATGTTTATGGGTTCAAGTGTTTATGATCAGTCTCTTCCTCACTAAATGTTTAATGACAACAGCAACTATAGTCTTTGTTTACAACTGCATGCCTTATAACCTAGAGAAGTACCCAACACATAACCAGCACTCGAGAACTATTTATCAAGTGAATAAATACAAAAGCAGTACAACAAAATTTCAAATGAATTTTCAATCTTTCATAAAGATGACGAATTCCTGAGTCATCTTATATTTTCAATTCTGTTTCTAGGTACTATAAATCAAAAGATTTTATACCATTAGCTTTGTAGTATCTTCAGTGGGCAAATGGAAAGACCACCAGTAATCTGTGCTAGTTATCAACAGACCTGGACTAGTTGACAAATGCTAACATACAGTTCAGCTTAACCTCATTCTCACTCTCCCCTAAATTTTAAAAAACATAATTCTTATTCAGTAAAAGACAAAAGGAAAGAATCTTTATCAACTACTAAATAACAAAAACATTTAAAGCAATTGGAACCATAATCCAATGAAAATATTCCTCTATAAATACTAGACAGTGTACAAAAAGAAAATACTATCTCAAACGCCTCTGTAATGTAACATTAGGCCTTACACTGACATCAAGTCATGTGAAATTTGGCCAGCTGACAGATTCTAAACTGGCCTCAAGACTCCCAGCCCATGTTGGAAACACACCTTCTCCTAATTAACCAAACACTAATTTAGTTGTTGCTGTGGAGGATTTTGTAGATGTAATTATGGTCCCAAGTCAACTGATCTCGAAACAGGAAAAAATCCAGGTGGCCCTGATGTAATTATATAAATCCTAAAATCTGTGTCTACAAAGCAGCGGAAGTAAGTGATCTTGACCACAAGAGGAATTTGGCCATGGTTTCAGGCTCTGAGATGGAGAAGACTGCATGCCGAGGAACACAGGCAGTGTCCAAAAGCTACCAAGGACCTGTGGTCACACCACAAGAAGTCAGTCCTGCCAGCACGAGGTACTGAATTCTGCCAATACCCTGAATGTGCCTGGAAGAAGACCTTGAGCCTCAAATAAGACAGAAGCCCTGGCTAAATCCTTGATTTCAGCTCTGAGAGATTCTGAGCAGAGAATCCAGCCATACATGCCAGGTCTCCAGGCTGCAGGAACTGGAAACTAACAATTCATGTTTTTGGACACTATGTGGTACAGCACAAGTTACTCAGCAAGAGAAAACTAATACATTTGGAAAAGAATAATTAGGTCAACTTACTCGGTGCAGACACCCTAATAAGAGCTTCTCATTTAAGCATAAAGATCACCCAAAACTGCAGAGTAAGATAAATGAGGACTCTGCTACACACTCTGAGTACCCACATCTTTTCTTCTGTAGCATTTGCCAGCACCATGCCAGTATCCTTACTGATGCCAGAGGCAGCAGCTCTTCGGTATTTCAAATGAATTGATTGTAACATATCACTTTATTTCAGGATAAGATATAAAAGTAATCCAGGTAGGTTTAAAATAAAAATTTTAAAAAAAAAGTAATCCGGGTCATATCTCCTTGAAACCTCACAATTTTAAGATGGAAAACACTATTTGATATTAATAAATTACCACAAGTAAGTGTTACAAATGTAGCCAATTATTTCTATCAACAAACAACCCTAACCTTGCTTTCGTCCCCTTGTCTCAGTCTCCCAGGACTTGGAGGAACTGAAGGCCGCTTTCTGCCTTTTTCCTGCTGGAACAGTTCCTGTAACCTACAACCAAAAGCAAAAAAAAAATGATGTTTATAAATTTTCTCTTTATATCTCTGAAATCATCAAAATTAAATTTTCCTATTTGGATAGATTTTAAAGTTGCATATAACTAGAAACAAGTTCTTTTCATACCTAATCAACCAATCAAGAGCTCTTACCGATGGGACTATAATTTTAAAAGAATAGCAAATTATTATAAAGAGAACTATTTCTAGAAATAAGTATTTAAATAATGGTATAAGATGAACAGAATTCCTGCCTAACCAAAGCAGTTATCAGCCACAGTCTACTAATTCAAGCAAATTTCATTCAGCAGCACACATGTTTGAAACAGCACTGAAGGCTGGTCCCATTTTGGTGTTTGTATCTTCACAAACTAAAGATTAGCACATATACTTTAAAGGGTGAAGAAGAGGGGAAAGCAGCAAAAAAAACCCAAAAACTTCTTTAAAACTTGAGAATAAAATGAAATATTTATAATTAATAAAAATTTTAAATTTAAGAATATCAGGGCACACATCAACCAATGAATAGATAAAAACGTCTGTTTTTTTAATACAATGGAGTACTACTCTGCCATAAAGAAGGATAAGCCTGAGACATTTCTAGGTAAATGGATGTACCTTAAGACTATACTCTTAAGTGAAATAAATCAGACACACGTTTAAATACCACATTGTTTCTCTGGTGTGAGATACCAGAAGTGTAAATAAGGACCAAAATGTATAATATATAGTGGGAAAAGTGAAGAAACTGTACAAATGGAAAGAGGAAGAAGGGAGGGGGGAAGGGTAAAGGAAGGGAGGCTAAGAAAAAAAAAGAATAGACGGAAAAAAATGGAAACAAACCTTTTGTAAATAAAGAAGGGAAGAGGGATGGGGGAAGGGTAAAAAAGAAACAGCAAGATATATCATGTACAAATTCCCTAGGATGAATGTTATTATGTGTATCTAAAATGTACCACTAAAATAAAAAATAAACGAATTTTTTTTAAATAAAAAAAAAGAATTAGAGAAAAAACTAGCGCACAATCAATTTGGTACTAATAAAAGCAAGCTGCCAAGTCACACCTGTTATTCCAAGCCTGTAGCACTTCGCAGAGACTTTGTTTCTTGGCAATGAGCGACTCGAAGACCGACTGCAGCTGCTGCGGGGTATCTACAGAGGACGACATGAGCCTTGCTTGCATCTTGTCAATCCAGCTCTTGAACTCAACTTCTTCCATCTAGAGGGCAAAAGATAGAATTTCAGTAAACTGAGACATTATGTAGATACACTCCAAAAGAAACTTCTCAGTTAATAGTTAACTTTGGAATTTCTATCACACAAATGAGGTACCTCTTTCTGTGCAAAGATATCCTCCATTTTTTCCTCTCTTGTTTTGCTAAATGTATCAGTCTTCAAAGAGGCAAGTCTTTCGTCAACAGCTAAATACACCTGTGAAACTCTAAGAAAGGAGAGAACATCTTTACAGAACGTGGAATCAAATTTTGTTTTACATAA
The DNA here is from genome assembly GCA_004026905.1 of Hystrix cristata. NCBI lineage: Eukaryota > Metazoa > Chordata > Mammalia > Rodentia > Hystricidae > Hystrix > Hystrix cristata. The sequence goes on from PVJO010008799.1 coordinate 32,240, forward strand.
ATAAGAAAAAAAAGATGTGATACACAAAACTATACCTGAAATACATTAATTAAAAATCATATATAATTTTGCAGAGCAAAAAGACCTAAAAGGACATACTTCCAAATTTTAACAGCAGTTTGTGACGTCTGAAAGTTTGACCTTTCCTGTACTGTCTACATTCTTCTTTTTACACACAAGTCATGTATAAGATACAGTGAGAAGAATTATTTACATTTTCAAAGAAAGTTCAATGAACAAACCTGACATTTTAAAACACCTACAGATTTCAGACCTTACTAAACAAAAATGAGCGATCGAAGATACCAAAACCTACTTCTGACAGAAGTCCTTGAGGTCCTGGAGAAGGGACACCTTCAGTGGAGTCTGACGTTTAATGAATATTCTGGGAAGTGGGACACACACTTCAAGAAGCCGAATAGGAGAATAACTAAGAAGAAAATACAAGTGACAGCAGAAACACAAAAAAGTATTTTAAATCCTTAAGTAGAGCTATATCCAGGTAGTACACTAAATCCTACGAAGCACAAGAAAAAATAAAGCTTCCAAACTCTATGGCATTTTAAAACAATCCTAAGAACACTGAAAGTAACCTAACTTCCAATCATTTTAAGTATCTTCTCAGATTTTGGAGGGACTTTGTTGCATCACAGCACTGCAATGCCATCATTTATCCCTTAAGACTATCCCCATCTGCCGTGAAAACGTGGCTTTGACGTGAACTTTCTGAGTAAGGAAATGGCCTCCTTCCCTACATTAGCTTAGACATAGGCATTCACTACCTTACCAAGGCCTGAAGAGTCTTCCCAAGTTTTTATTTCCTTTCCACCTGAGGTACTGACTAGTAAATGCTACTCCCTATCTATGCCCTAGAGTCACGGTTGAAAGCTCTTCCTTAAGTAAGGAAATAAGTTCTAATTAGCAAACGTTTCCTGAGAGTCTATTATGTGCCAAGCACAGTTTTAGGTGAAGACAGAGCTCTTAAAACAAGGGCCAAATTCCTGTCCTCACGATTCAGGAATAACAATATTGGGTAATAAACATATTTTAAACATACTTTAGACGGTCTGAGTGCTATGGAGAAAAATACAGCAAGAAAGAGAAGCAAATAGTGCTGTGCATAAGCAAACAGTGCTGGGACAGGTAAAATGCAAACGAAGACCCACAGGAAGTTGGGAAAGTGCAGGCAGAAACCTAGGGAATGAGCGGGTCAATAAAGAACAAGCAGAAGGCTGCAAGGCAGGAAGCTGCCCAACACAGCCGAGGCCCAGCTGAGGGGCCGGCAAGGCTGCAGCAGGGTGAGGACAAGGAGAGCCATAGGAGACAGGACAGAGGCCCTGGGCAGCCCTGGCAGGCAGATGCTTAGCAGCCAAGAAAGAGACTCTGGCTTTTACTCCAGGAGAAGTAGGCACCCTCCACAGTGTCTATATTTGCCTTTTACAGGTTCTCTCCGACTGCTGTGTGGAGCACAGGCGGTGGGGGGCAAGGTCGAAAGGAGGCTGGCTGGCGCTACTGCAGTGACACAGGGAAAACCAGCGGAGGCTTGGCCCACAGTGCTAACACTGAGGGCAGTGAAAAGTGTTCAAATTCTGGACATGTTCTAAAGGCAGAGCCTGGAGCTTTCCCAAATTATTTAATACCACATGGTGACCGTTCTTCAAACTTGTAATTTTAGTTTTATCAGAAGTACTTAGTTATTTTTATAGCAGTTAATGTCTCTGCAAAAATTCTGACGGATTTTTAGATACCAAAACAATGGTTAAGACTGAGGTCAAGAACAGACGATCAACCAGGGTTCAAATTCTGACTCCACCACTAGCTAGCTCTATAAGGAAAGTCACAATAGTATTACTCTCATTTATACAGTCTACAAAGTCTCTAAGCAACGACAACAATACCTATGTCTGAGAGTGTAACACGGAAAGCTCTCAGAGGAACCCAGCCCCGCACACTTGCCAGAGTGAGCAAGGGAATGACATACTCCCAAGTTAATTCAATCTAGTCACAGTAAACACATCACAAAGCCTCCAACGGGTGTGACGATGTACAGGATCCCTTTGACCTCTTACCTAAAAGACGCCACCATCTGGTTATAGGAGAAATACTGGTGGTAATCATGGTGGATGGAGTGACCACAGGGCTCAGCATTGGCTCTACGTGTGTACTGATGGCCATAAAACCTCAGTTCAAGGTACTTTGCAAATGACATAGACCAGGATTCATTGGAAAGAGCAACGACAGGTGTTACCTGGAATTCAACAAAAATAATTTATCTAATCACACACCATTTTTAAATGTACTTTCTAATCCAAACCTAATATATTCTGATTGCAGTAAACAACAACAATAAAAAAAATTCAAAGATGGAGCTGCGGGTAGTGAGAGAGAACAATATCACTAATAATCCTACCACCAATATCCAAATACCTGTAAATGTTTACTTTCTATTACAAATACACACGCACACATGCATACACACATAAAGCCAGTGTATTTGTAAATAAAACTCTTTCCATAATTAGCTTTGTAACCTTTTATTCTTTATATAGTAAATACATCATGAATATTTTCCCACACAAGAAATTCTTTACAACTTTTTAAATGACTGCAGGATATCCTATTATATGGACATATATTTGAACAACTTCCTACTGACATACCTTTAAGAAAGTCAAAGTTTTTCCTTATTTAGATGATGCTCTGATGAACATCCTTGTATATTCATACTTAGAAAATAGCCATACTTACTTCCTTGGAATAAATGAATAGAAGTTGGAACTGACCAATCAAAGAGCATGAACACAGATATGGTCTTTGATACTTTCTGGCACACTGGCTTCCAAAACAGGTATGCTGACTTTGCACAAACTCAAACATTAACCATACTTAAGAAAGTCAGTTTCCTCACTTTCTTACCAATCCTGAAAATCTGAAATGTGTTTCTTAAAAAGTGTATTTTAAGACATCAGTAACATTTGATTCTATTCATACTTTGTGGGGTAGGGGGAGTACTGGGGATCGAACTCAAGGCCTTGTGCTTGCGAGGCAAGCACTCTCACCACTGAGCTAAATCCCCAGCCCCTCTATTCATACTTTGACTACCAAGAAATGTGCACACTTAACTGGCCATTTGTATTAAATTGTTTTGTCATGACCTCTGCCCATTTTTTCCATTACTACACCATGGTTTATAGAAATTTAACATTAAGTATACAGCATTTGTTTGGTCATACAACTTGTAACTTTCTTTCACAGGAAATTTTCTGGTTTTTTTGTGAAAAAAAAAAAAATCGTCTTTTCCTTTCTAGTGTAACCTCCAAACCAGAAGGTTGTGTTTTGAAAATACGGTGCATATACAAAAGAACGTGAGACATAAAGATCAAATTTAAGTTCTTCATTCAGTGCAAAGGGCAATCCACAATCCACAGAGTTAGCAACAAAATGCTACCCACACCTTTTAATGGAAACTAAAGGCCTGTAAAAATAGGTAAAAAAGACTGATAATTGGTAGAAATGATCTCAGGCCAGTATGTTTGGGACTTCAGTTGGAACTAACTTTGCCTTTCCCATTCTCGACTACTAATATTAAGACAAATCACAGTATCATATTATCTGTAATTCTCATACAAAAGTCTTTGAAAAGCACACTAAAAATCCCAAGCCAACAATGAAGTCAAATTTGGTACACACTCACTGCAATCTGGATAAAAATTACCTATTAAAAATATAACACTGGCACCAAATATTGTCTCAGAGTAACAAAGTAAACAAAGGCATACAGAAGAACTAATAGAGTAAAGAAGAAATAATACACATGACCTTTTCTCAAAAATGTACATGAAAACCAGCAGAAATCATTTTCAACATGGTCTCACCTGTATCTCTTCAGATAGAATCTTGGTACAGGCTCAAATTTTTAAGTAAATATCCTAATACACTGTAATTATTGCTCTGTAAGTATGTCTCCTCCCCTAGAGGATGGAAGCCAGTCTTTTATTTTTTTTTCATTCCTAGGGCCTAGCACAGTACCTGCCACATAGATAGTACTAAATAAATAAGGTATCGATAAATGAATAAAGAAACAAATGAGAACTGTCTCAATCTCAACATATTATAGTGGACAAGGTTTCTGTATTTTATTTTATGACTGTTATAGTCCTAAAGTGAAATTATCAAAAATTAATTAGACTGAACCTATAGCACAGGAAGATGAATAAGAACCCAGTGATAAACAACGAATTCCAAAGTAATACAAGCCACCCACCCCTGAAAAAGAAGCTAAACAAAGAAAGAAAGAAATTTCATTTGAAATAGTATGCCCCATAATACACTCTGTTACTGGGTATAATTACCTGTTTGCAGATTCTGCACCAGGAATACGTGAGAATAGTATGTTGATATCCAGGTACTGGAGAATCCAACTCCTTCAGGATTATCTGCACACAGCCTTGGCCATGAACAAAGCGTCGAATGTGATGCACCATCGGGGTGTCGCAGAACATGCTAGGACACTGATAAGAAGGCCTTTGACAAACAAGAGAGCCCTTCTCATATTACGTATGAAGCAGAGAAACACAAAGAATGAACACAGTGGTACCTCGGTTCACAAACTTGGTTCTTCCCACCATTCTGGTCGCAAACTGAAGTGGACAAGAACCAAGTCAAATTCAGTGGTTAAGTTCAATGCTGACCTTATGGGGAAATCTGCTTCGGTTCTTGTCCAATTTGATTTGTGACCAGAATCAGAGAGAATTGAGTTCATGAACCGAGGTACCACTGGGCTCATCAGAACCACTCTCAGAGAAGTACAACAAAGACTGGTGAACCGTCTGTACAGGGCATAATGTTGCTCAGAGCTACATATAAACATCATGTCTCCGGCTGCAACTCTTCAGCACCCCTGTTGCCAAACAATTTTAAAACATGTTATTTTACCCACTAAAGTCCTTTTAGGAACTGTTATTATCTATCAAGGAAAGTGATGAACATTAAATTGCTTGTTCTTTGTCATGTCAATGGCGAGCGATAGCATCAAGACTTGAACAAAGGTCTAGCCGATTTAAATCACTGTAGAAACAGACGCTCCGCAACATCTCTTAAGATGGCAAAGCAAGGAGATGGCCAAATACACGAAGAAAGCACTAGATCAAACATCCCAGTCTGAGTAAGAAACAGATTACTTCCCTATAAAGTACATTCTGAGATGTGACATGAAAGTAAGAACCACACAACATATCTGACATCTAATTGATGTTCATGTTTTAAATTGAAATTCTGGACTTCAAAAATTCATAATGGATCATAAGGAAAAAATTAATTCTTACCTGAAGCAGTATCTTTCTAAAAATATTCCTAATGTAAGATCATTCTTTCCGTAAAATTCCATTGTTACAATCCTAAAAGAAGAGATCACTACTGAGAACACACTTTAAGAAGGACCACGCAGCAGAAACACTTCATGAGACGACACGTTCTGACGATGAAGTGTGCTTGTCAAGGAGCATGGACGCGGGCAACATCTGCTGTTACAGAACTGCTTTTACTTCATCTTGCAAAGCAAGTTTAGATGGGCCACACTATAGCATCTCTCTCCCTGTCCTTTAGGATCCCATGAACTATCTGATGAGGATGCACATACTGTAATATTAACTGAGTACACCTCATCTGCATTATGAGTAAGTCCAAGATCCCTCAAAAAGCCTAAGCCCACCAACATAACAAAGGACTCCTGTCTCCTGCTGTTTAGTCCAGACCTCTACTGAGCCTGGAGAAAAGCTGCTCTCATTCTTGCTAATGAGCTAATTCCTAATTTTATATCTAATACACAAATACTCAAAGATTAAGAAAGTTAGACTACATATATCATGACATGAACATCTGTTTAAACTTTGTCCTAAGGAGTGCATAAATTTCCACAGAAAATGTGTATGGCTTTGCATGGCTTTCCCCAGCCCCAAGTTTGCAGCTGGGGCTATGTAATTTCTAAGAATCCCTGATCTCACTGCTGAAAATAAGTGTCTTGTCATGGAAACAGCACTACAAAAAGGGTAATCATGTTCTGTACTGTGTGTGTGTGTGGTGTGTGTGTGTGTGTGTGTGTGTGTGTGTGTGTATTAGAGACTGAGCCCAGGCTCTGGCAAGCGCTAAGCACACACTCTAGAACTGAGTCACATCCCCAGCCTCTCCATAGCACTTTCTAAACTAAAGGTAAACTGCATAATAATGTAAAATGACGTAAGATTTTTGTGATTATCATTTGAAATGGTAAGTTGTAACATTATAAAGTGTATTTATACCAATCAAATTAACCACTTACCAGTCCAATTACTCAAATACAGGATGACCTAAAATTGCATATTTTTTGTTAATTTTTATAAGATAACATAACAGGAAATATAAAAATGATAATTTTGTCAAATTTATTCAGTGTCAGAATGGACTGGTAGAAATGACACCTGTCAGAGCGACACTTGTAATAATCAGTACATACATAAATGTGCTGCCCAAGCGACGCTCAAGGTAAACTGTTAAGTGGTTAGAATTAAGTTTTAGAGTAAAATCCAGTAAGACTAAAGGCTGGGCTGGGGACGTAGCTCAGTGGCACAGCACATGCTCAGCCTAAGCAAGGGTTCCATCCCAAGCACCAAGACAGGTAAAAAGCTAACTGCTTTTATAAAAATGGTGCCTAAAGGAAAACCTGCCTCAACTAAATGTTAAAATAGTACTGCTTATAAACCAGCATTTGTATGTCAATTTTCTCACTTTTTTTATGAATATGTATTTGTGATACACAATTGTATTCATTTGGGGGAATTGGCATATATACACAATACATCTTGATCTCTTTTACTCCCTTCCCCCTCCTCTCTCATCCCTAATCCGATCCTCTTCCCATCTCCACAGTCTACCTTCCTTTTTCTTGCAATCTCTTTCACTTGGCTCTTTATTTCTATTTTGTATTTCTCATATGAGAGAAAATATGTGGTATTTAATCTTCTGTGTCAGATTCATTTCACTTGGCATTACGGTCCCAAGATCCATCCATATTTTTACAATTGACTCAAATGTGTCCTTCTTTATGGCTGAGTACTCCGTACCACATCTTCTTTATCCATTCTTCATCCCTGCAGGGCACTTTAATAATGTAGCTACTGTGAGTTTTGCTGCTATAAACATGAGTATGCATGCATTACTGTAGTATGAAGACTTTTAAGTCTTTCAGGAAAATACCTAGGAAAGGTATAGTAGCTGGGTCAGACGGAATTTCAATTTTCAGTTTTCTGAGGAATGGCCTATTGATTTCCATAGCGACTGCAGCTTGCATTCCAGCCCAGGACAGAGGGTTCCTTCTTTCCCACAACTTCCCAGCATCTGTTTTATGAGTCCTCGAGGACAGCCACTCTTACTGGAGTGGGATGAATGCTCAATGCTGCTGTGATATACATTTCTCTGATTGGAAAAAATGCTGAACATTTTAAAATGTACTTACTGGCAATTCGAACTTCTTGTGAGAACTGTCTATTCATTTCAAGTGCCCATTTTTACTGGGTCTTTTATTTTGCAAAGTGTTATGGCTTGTGTCTAGATGTTCCCTCAAACCCTCAGGGGTCATAGGTGGGGCTTTTCGGAGATGGCTGGACCTAGAGTATGTGCTGCTGGGATCAAGGATGTGATGCTGGGATTAAGGCTGCCCGACCCTGGGTGTGAGTGCTACCTGCCCTCAGGGTGGGTGGGCAGCCTGGATAAAATATAAGGGACAGGAAGCGGGTCACTGCTTGTCACTTGCTGCTTGCTGCCTTCTGTCTGCCCTGCTTTGCCATGGACTGTTTCTCCTCTGCAATGCTCCTCTGCCATGCCACTCTGCATTAAAGCCAGCCAACTATGAATTGAAATTTGGCTCTACAAACTGTGAGCCAAATAGACCTTTCCTCCTCTCACTTTGAGAGTTGGGTATTTCGTCTCAGCAATGAGAAAAGTAACTAAGATGCAGGGGTCTAATTTTGTTGAGTTCTTTACATATTCTAAGTATTAGTCTTCTGTTCAAGGAGTAGCTGACAAAAGAACTTCATCCTATAGGTTTTCTCTTCACTTTACTGGTTATAATCACATTTGTTGGTTCTTGCTACTATTTCTTGTGCTATTGGGTTGTATTCAGAAAGTCCTTGTCTATTCCCGTGTCTTTAAGAGTTTTACCTATTTTATCTTCCAGAAGATGCAGTGTTTGTGTTGTTATTTCCAGACCTTTGATCCATTCTGGTTTTATCTTAGTACAGTATGAGAGATGTACATCTAGATTCATTCTCCTGCACATGGAGAGACGGTTCTCCCAGTAACATTTGTTAAAGAGGCTATCTTTTCTCCAGCATACGTTTTTGGCTCTTTTGTCAAAAATCAGATGGCTGAAGGTGCCCAGGTTGTTTCTGTATCCTCACTTCTATTCCGCTGGCCGACATGTCTATCTCCGTGCTGGGCTGGGCACCGACTGCGACAGTCCTCAGCTTCTCCCTCAGGATGTGAGACTCTTTTTCAAGAAACGTATTCACCAGACCGGGGCTCTAAGCAGTGCCAGGATTGAGAAGGGGCCCTGATTCTTTCGCTGAACGCTCCTGACTCTGGAATTCACCAGGCAGGCTTCTCCTTCGACTTGCCTTCCTGTGTTCTGGATTTCTGTTTCCCCCCTTGCCCCCGCCCATCCCACGGCTGAGTTCCAGAGGGCTGGCACCTGGGGGTCTCATGAGCGCTGCTGCATTCAGTACTCCAGTGTCTCTCCCAACTTTATCATTTTCACAAGTACAAATTCTACGCTATCCCATCTATCATGTTCACGCTTAAGGGATAAACTTCGTATTTACTTCATAAGTTTAAACACTATCAACTCATACATGACCAGCAGAGTGCTGTACACCTAAACACAGATCCTAATAGCTGCATTTCCTTTTTTGTTTCCATTTGCTAGAAGTCTGTTCATAAGTGCAATAGTGCAAGGAGAGAGGACTCCTACCAAGGACTGACACAGGCACTGGGGGCGTTGCTGGACTGGGCAGAAGAGCTGCTGAAGAGGACGCACAGCCGCTGGTGGTTGGCAGGGTTCAGACAGTCCACCTGAAGGGGAAGAGCAGACGAGAACCAGAGTCAGAACGCTAGGCTAACTAACGTCAACTGGGACAGCCTCCTAGCATCACTATGTGGGCTTCTGCAGATTTAACACCACAAGAAACTACATCTAAAAAGGGAAGTTGGTTTTTGAGGAAAGAAAAATCTCAAGCCTAAATTAGTGTAAAAAAACGATGGGTTGGGGGCCTAGTTCAGTGGTAGAATGCTGGCCTAGCATATTTGAGGCCCAAGGTTCAAACCTCAATAGCTTGTTTTCCTACATTAAATATTCTTTATTTTCTAAAAAAAAAAAAAAACTGCATTAAATTATTAAAAAAAAACTTAACTAAATTTATCCCCATGAAACAGTGTGATATGATGGCTGGATATAACATCAATCTGAGACACCCAGCAATTGAAAACTCTAAGGTATTTATTTACCTATGCTTTACACCGGGTTTCGATCACTGTGAAGGTAACCCCAGATCTGTTAAAATTCATGCATTAGTACATGATGTTTATGAAATACATGAAGCCTCTTTGATGCCACACCACCTCCCAATATGACTGGCTTGTAAAATTAAAAAAATCCATTTGTTTTGCTGGCTCTCACACACACACAAGCATTCACTTGAGCACACTCCGTGAACTCCGGTTTCGTGAAAATGGAATGACACTACATATATTAAGACACAACCTGCTTTTAACACTTAAAATACATCATGAGCTTTATCCAGGTCATTAAATGGGATCCAACTCTTTCTACAGCAAACAACTGGACACAGTGCATCCTCAGGTATATATTCCTACAAAATACAAATGCCCTTACACAAACATGTTTAACTGGTTTAATTCTGTAGGGACAGACTGCAAAGAGTAGTAGCTCTGGGTCAAAGGTATAAAAACATACATGTAAATTGAGATTTCCCTACCATTTTCTATAAATTTATATAAATGTATATAAAATTTAGGAAAGGTGTTTTTCCACACCCTCATTAACCATGACTCTCTTATCACTGTCCTTTTTGTCCGTCTTACATAGAAAAAAAAATTTCCTCATCTACCAGTGAAACTGAATCTTTTTTTTTAACTAAATGCTTATACTTCCTCACCTGAAGATGGAGTTCTCCATTAGTTTTAGTAGAACTATTATCAATAATCTTCCCTTAATTATTCTTATTTCTGACAAGACCACTGCCATAATTAAATAACAATGTCCGTAAGGTGTTTTTGTTTTACATTTAAAAATTTAATTAGGAAACCTAACATTTTTTTAAAACCACATCCATTGCTTCCATCTCTCACTCCCTGTTACTACCTTCGAAAGGGAGGAAGGCGGCATCAAGGCACATTTAAACCAATTGAAATTTCAAGCAGCAATCACTTCCTCTCATAGCGAGGCTCCTTCTACTCAAAACCCAGTTTCATTACCTTGCAACCCTATTTCGCTACTTCAAATACAGAACTAAGAGGCTGAAGGCCAAAAAAAGAAAAAAACTAGCACAGAAGAAATATGTAATAAACGTGCACGCAGCTTGGCATATTGATTTTTCCTTTGGCACTGCCGCGGCAGAGCTGTTCCAACATCCTAAGTTCACATGACAAAAGTGGACTGGGCTTACCTTTGTGGGCCACACCGCATCACCTGGAATCAACCCTCTGTCTTCATCACCCTCAGTTCTGCTTCCTGGTTTGCCACTTGCAGTATTTGATGCATCCTTTGAGTGAGTAAACGGGTCTGAATATTTGGACTGAATTCTTCCTCCTCGAGCTCGATAATCGGCCAGCATTCTGCCCAAGCTCTGGCTATCCCCCAGATGCTCGGCGATCCTCGTGCTTACCAGCTCATGCGAGGGCAAGACTTGAACAGACTTGGCCTGAACACTCCCGTTCATGCCCTGAAGTCCAGAGAGATCCCTAAGCAGCTGCTTCTTCCTCCTGCTCTCCATTTCTCTGAACTCTTTATTAAGGAGAGGAGACCAGTAGATCTGCTCTGGAAAATAGTCTCGCGTAGAGCATCGCATCCCCTTTTCCGTTAAAAGGAAAGGTTCTCGGAATGTGATTACTGGGGAGATACAGAGGATCACGTCCTTTAATTCCTGTTTAAAGGCCAAGGAGTAAGTCTTCCGCTTATCTTCTGAGGGAGTGACCTCCTCGGTCACATATAAGCCAGTGTCATCCTGCAGAGGGTCCCTAAAGGCCCTCATCTGGCCCTTGGGGTCCTGCAGCTCTTCTGGTTGCTCCAAAGCCTCTAGCTGCTCACCACCTGCAACATCCTGGAGATCCACGCGGAGCGGCAACAGTGACTCTGGCACTGACCGGAAGAGAGCGCAGGGGACACCCGCCGGGCCAGCTGTAGCTGCACACTCCTGATGCTTCAAAGAGACAGCAGCCTGCGGAGGACTTTTATTCTCCTGCTCACTTCTCTCATAGAGAACCCGGGATTGAGGCGCAGTGCCGTCGTCAGAGAGCAGAGCCTCAGGAGGGCAGTCGGGGTCTCGGGGAAGGGAGCTCCCGCTGTGCTGCTCTTGCAGAGCTCCCCCGTCCCCCCGTCCCTCAATCAGAGAATGGAATGAAGGGCTCTGCACTAACATGGGAGGCATAGCAAACTCGTCCATGAGGAAGGAGATCTCCAGCTGGGAATGGTAGGCCACACAGATCATGAACACCAGGATCTCCTTCACTCGCGCCAGCTCATAGTCACAGCCCCCGCGGAGCCTGACTGTGCAGCCCAGGTGCTGGGCACAGCCTTCAAAGCACATCAGTGTTTTGATTTGTTCTACAAATAAACAGACGAAAAGTCAGGCAGGCTCAGCTGACAACTCAGAGGTCCAGACAGAACTAATTCACTGGCTTACCATCTACAAAAAGAAAATTCTTAAGGGAATAAGATCGCAGTTCCTATCCTCAATTAAGCCCACTAACAGGTATTTCCTACTAAAGGAATATTATAGAAGGGAAGAGTTCACTCATTTCCCAAGATTCTCCAATCACAAGTGAGTCTATGCTAAAGAACACTCACCATTAGGCAGCTGAAATGTCTGCATATAAAATTTGTGACAAGTGCCCAGGTGCGGCTTTGTAAGCAGCTGGTCCATTGACATCACCAGGTCACCCTGGGTCATCCGACTGATTCGTTCTAAAACTTGCTACAACACAAGAAAATATATTACAAAATTAGAAAAAGTTTAACCCCAAAATTTAAATTTAACCTAGAAAAAAAAACAAGAAAATAAAATAACCCTCACAATTATTTCCTTAGTTTTAATAATTATATGATAAATTTTAAAAAATTTTAGGTAAGTCAACAGTAAAGTAATCAAAACGGGCCCACTAAAATAAAACCACATTCATACTAACATTATCAAAAGGCATTTGAACATCATGAATCAAGATACTGTGGGGGGAAAACATTCCTAAAGTTAGCCTTTATTCTGCAAAAAGTACGCTTTTCAAGGAAAGAACATTTTTCTGCTTGTAAAATTCCCCAGCAAAACAAAGAACCAACAAATACCTGCTAACTACCTAATGTGCAGTCCACCTTTGGTCTTACAGACAACTAGAATAAGCATTATATAATCATTCAACACTTTCTTCCCATTCGAGATTCTCTAGCCTTAATAATAGCTACTATGCCTATTTGCCCCACTGTCAATATATATGATACAGCAAAGAAATAGAAATGCCTGTACACCTACCACATACATGTGTATTGTAAATCTAAAAGCTATGACTTTTAAAGTGGTATAAAAATAAGAACACTCACGGACTTTACGTTAATGACCAATGTGATGCCATGTTCCAGCAACATATCCTGGGCAATTCGAGACACTGTCTTCTCAACCAGAACCAGAGTGGGTCGAACATCAACTATTCGTTGGACATAATTCTTTAGGAATTCCCTTTCCTAAGTCAGATAAATAGGAAACACTGTAACATTTCAAGACCTGGACCTATTAAAATATCAGGACAGCTTGATTATTAATATAAATCTCAGCCTAAATGTTTTATCCACAATTAAGTCCAAAGTCCGACACAAAATTAATTCAAATACAACTAAGAATTTCATTCATCATTCTACACTACTGAGTATGATAAAAAAAAAAGTTTCAGGAGTTAAGTCCATTCTTCAACTAATTTTACTCTGAAAGAATTTCAATCCTTAAATAGCCTGTATTACAAAAACCTTTCAATTACCTAGCTTTCAATTAGCTAACTAGGTTAAAAAAACTACATCGAGCAACCAATAAACCTAACTTCACATCTCCCAAAACAAAAGCAATTTCTAAGCGTTTTTAATATGCTTATGAATTTTCTCTTTCTCATTCTGAAACCAACAAGACCATCTCTTCTTCAGGTAATTAGAAAAATCAACTCGCCAACTGACGCTATTTCAGCTATTTCCTAGTTCCAAATGCCCAACCAATCATAGTCTACCGCGAACAGCTAGCAATCTAAAACATAAAGTGTAATATAAGCTCGTCACTAAGGCTTACTTTCAAAGCAAATCAATATTTTAAATAATAACCAGCGTTAAAACAATTCAGTGTGTTAACTATTTCATAAAACTTCTGGGCTGCAGATGGGAGACAACTGAAAATGTGCACGTTTGACACTCCTGCCCAGGAACAACAGTGATTTCTGAGCAAGGCTGTATGAATGTTGGCCACCAGCAATGCAGAGCTTCTGCCCACAGGGAACCTGACCAGTCGCAGAGAACATTTCTTCTGCGCTTTGCCTGCTTTCCTGGGACAAACTTTACAGCTTCAAAAGCTCCCATTATTAATAAAGTGGAATGTTCCCCCTGAAATGTATTGATTTTCTGCTCTGCAAAGTTACAATTTAATGGAATTGAAAATGTTTTTATTTGTGCAGCTCCCATAAAGTATCATCAAAATAAACTTTTTTTTTTTAAGTTTCTGCCTCCAGTACATAGATGGCAAATAAATTTCTTCTCAGTTCTAATTCCAATTAACCACTATGAATGTATATGAAACACTGCATTAAAAAGAAGCCCTGAGCCACGCATGGTGGCACATGCCTATAATCCCAGCACTTGGGAGGCTGAGGCAGGAGGATCACCATGATTTCGAGGCTACCCTGGGCTTCACAGTGAGTTCAAGGCCAGCCCAAATTACAGACTGAGACCCTATCTCCAAAATAAATAAATAAATAAATAAATAAATAAATAAATAAATAAAAAGAGGCCCTGGTCCAAGCTCAAGCAGGAGAATATCAGGAGGCAGGCCATGGGTACAGAGCAGAGCAGAGCAGGGCAGATCAGCAGAGCTCATGCGCCACCCGGAACACAGGCTGAAGTCACAACCTAAGTATCTCTTTGTCCCTTTACGCTTCATTCTCCTTTTCTCACTATCTACCTTTCAGCTTCTTCTCTAATTAGTAATTCCATGCTGGGTACACAAGTAGAAAAGGTGAGGAGAGGGGAGGAGAAGGGAAGAAAATGGAAAGGGAAAGATTAGGGAAAGGAAAGGGAGGAAAGGGAAGGGAAGAAAGAGATAAATCAGCTGAAACTTCCAATTCAAACCTTTTCTCAATTCAAAAAGTTAACAAGGTCAGGAGTTAAAGGCATCATAAAACTACGCTTACAAGCTGTGACTGCCAGGTATGGTGGCTCATGCCTGCAATCCCAACACTCGGGAGGCTGAGGCAGGAGGACTGGCGTACGTTTGAGGCCAGCCTGGGCTACAAAGCAAGACCCTGTCTCAAACAAACCAACAAAAAGCCCAGATGAACCTAACTGCAAGTTACACTTGGAAGTAATAACAAAGATACACAGAAATATCTTTTACAATGAATTTTCAAAATATAACGTGAGCAAGAAGTTTCCTCTCAAAACAATTAAGAGATGGCAAGTATCAAAGTAAAACACATTCCAGGGGCTGGTGATTCAGCTCAAGTGGTAGAGTACTTTCCTAGCAAGCACAAGGCCCTCAGTTAGATCCCCAGCACCCCCTCAAAAAAAAATCAAAAAAAAAACCCCCACATTTCTCCAAATTATTATTTTCAATAATGAACAGTACCTGAAGCACAATAGGATCAATGCAAGTAAACTTAGTTTCTTCTCTGTAGAGATACTCGATGGAACATTTCAACAGAAGAATTTTGGGGTTTTTAATACAAGAATTCATCTGCAATAAAATGAACAGTTTGTTAAAGCTGCTAAATATTTGTACTTTACAGACCTCTTTTAATCATAACTTTAAATTCCTACTGTTCATAATTACTACTAACTTAAAGCACATCATTACATCAGTATCCATACACTCTCATTTAGTACTTTTGGGTCACTCTTACAATTTTTTTTCAAACTAAATAATTTGTTCAGACCAAGGCAAAATTCTTTAAAAATGTAGTTAAATCTATTCCGCTATACTCTTAACTTTTTTCAAAACTCCAATGTTATAAGAAGATATTGTGTGCAGCTTGCAAACAGGCTATTTCATAAACTCCAGGAGATCAACTTTGACAACATATTTCTGTTCAAGAGATGGAGGGGAGGGGAAGAGAATTAAGATGCGTTATGTACATGTACCAACTTCCCACAAGGAATATAAACACTATGTACTGCACACATGTACTAATAAAACATAAATTAAAAAAAAAAACACTGTATAGTCACGGTGCTGTTTGGATAGTTTATGTATATATTGTTTATTATTTATGGTTAAAAACTGGCTGGGTATTCATAATCGTTATGAAAAACCACTACTTACATGTCTATGTGAATACTTTCTACCTATACACTGCCCCCCTTTCCCCACTCACAGAAAGCTATTAAAAAGGACTGAATCTATAAAGATATATTGGACCTTTCTCAAATACAAATTATTGTTTGCTGTCAAAAAAAAAAAAAAAAAAGCCAGGCATGGTGGCACATGCCTGTAATCCTAGCACTCAGGAGGCAGAAGCAGGAGGATCGCTGTGAGTTTGAGGCTGGCCTGGGCTAGAAGCAAGTTCAAGGCCAGCCTGAACCCACATGGCAAGACCCTGTCTCAAAAAGCAAAAACAAAAGAAAGTTTTCAAGAGAGAGAGACAAGGAAGAAATAATTGAAATGCCTCCTGAACATATATGTAACAGAATAAACTTCCAAACAGGAGTAGAAAAGGAAGAAAAGAATTAAAAGGCCTTCTGAACATATTCCTAATATACTAAATTTTCAAACAATCATTTCAGTTGGCAAGCAACATAAAGTTAAAAAGAAAATATTAAACCATCTCCCAAAGTGGAGACGCAAGTAACGTATCCGCCCATTCAACTAAAAGCCACAGGCAGCACGGCCTGCAAGCTGTTACGGAGGTTTCAGACTGACCCCACTCACAGCCCCCACACCGGCAAACAGCTCTGCGAACAAGGACTCGCTCGCTGAGGAACTCTGCTCAGGACACTTCACTGCATATCTAAGACCATCTCTAAATACGACCAGGGGTCAAGCCACTCATCCATGCGCATGTTCCTACCATACCTAGAGATGGTTTCCTGCAATTCCTGAGAAAACCAGAGCACATTTACTTCGTAATTTAATTTGACTTCAAATTAAACATTACTTAATTTGGTTTTGTTTTAATAAGACTCTTAATGAAATATTGGCTGATTTTGAAATAGTGGTTTTTTTCCAGTGGCAGAGTTTATTTGAAAAAGGAAAGTGGCTCTGCAGAGTGAGCTTGGGCCAAGCAAAAGAGGAAAACACAAGACAAAAGAACACCCTGGAGGAAGCAGGGCAGGCTACTGTGAGGAGAGCCACGACAGCCCGCTATGAAATGACGCTGAGTCCAAGCACACATCTACTTCTCTGTGGTCACTAACCATGTTCTGGAGGCCTAATGAGTTAGTCAGCCCTCCATATCTATGAGCTCCACCTCTGTGGATTCAGTCCATGGGTACAACCAATCGCAGACAGAAAATATGTGGAGGAGAAAGAACCATGTCTGTACTAAACACGCAGAGACATTTTCCTTGTCACTGCTTCCTAAACAACAAATAGAAAAACTACTATTAAACAGCATTTACACTGTACTGTTATAAGTAGTCTAGAAATGATGTAAAGTAAGCAGGAGGGATTGTACAGATTATATGCAAATACGACACCACTTTATACAGGGGCTTGAGGAGCCATGGATTTCAGTATCACGGGAGACCTTGAGCCAATTCCCTGAGAGCACCAAGGGACAACTGTATTAGTCTGCACTTAGAAACAGTCTATCAGTAGTCACTCGAGCCAGGAATCTCCTCAGCTCTTGCTGTAACAAAATTAGCATCCCCAGAGGTGAGGCCAGGGTATCTCTCTTTCTAGTAAGTTCCCTTTGTGATTCTGGAGCACAGCAAGGTCTGAGGACACTGCTACACAGACCAAGCGTTCGTCAAAATGTGAGAACCAACAAATGACACTGCAAACATTCGGCGTGCTGATGTTTTTTGTTTTATCTGTTAATTTTTTACCAAAATGTATTCGTTCTATGTATTAATTAGGTTCACTGTGATATTTCCACACACGCATATAGCACTGGAGTTCCTACTTTAATGCTGTAGCACAATCCCTCCGCTCCAAACCTCCAGACAGTCCCACCCTCCTAAACCTAATGAATGAGAATTTCTAAGGGGTTGAGCTTAGGAATCAACACATTTCACAAGGTCCACAGCTGATCATACTATTCTGAGAGAATCAGAAGCCTTCCAAAGCTTCAGACTACTGGGATGTGCAGCCTTGCCCGCTTCCTCCAGCCTCAGGTCCCACTGCCCATCTGACATCTCGGGAGCTCAGAGACTGCTTAATCCCCAAGGTTATTTTACTCCAACCTCTGGGCTAGTGCAAGAAAAAAGTTTCAGGACTGAGGGCAGCGACAGCACTGCTACGAAGGATAACAGAGCAACAGTGACAGCTCTGTGGCTCAGCCCCAGAAGGGAGAACAGTTTTATAATGCTAAGTCTCCAGAAGGACTCCAGAAGAGCCGTGTCTCCCTGAGATATAACAGGATCTGAAGAGAAACAGTACCATAAATATTCTAGCATTCTGTTGACCCAGAAGCCCAGCCCCGCTGCCTCCTTCTGTCTAACTCCCATTATCTAAATTATACTCCATTCACCATCAACTCGGGGAGACCTTCGGAGAACCTCCAAAATTTCACCTGTATGGCACATACTGCTAGTTGCCCCTTGATGCCCATTTCCCTTTTCTTGCAAGATTAAGACATCCCAACTCCTGAGCTGAGCTCACAATCACAATCTACTTTACTTCACTGCTGAATTGAATCACATTACCTTTTTATGTGCAATGTTCTTTGTACAAACAAAGCCATTGACAACCACAGAATCAAATTTCTTTCCACCGGGGATCTAATGGAGTAATTAAGAAAACAAAGTTCAGTGATAAATCCTTAAAATTCACTCAGATGGAAGCTATTGTTCCTTTACATTTTTCATTTTAACTATTACACGATCTAATGAGGTCTATCCCTTTCGGCTGATGACCAGTGCCATCTCTGCATCATGGTCTGCTTTCCTACCCCTACTCTCTCGTGCAGTATTTGACGCTGTAATACTCAGGGGCTGAGTAAAGTGGTGTCTGGAGCAATTAAAACCAATACTGTTTAAATTAAATAGGTGAAAAATACACACAGGACTCCACTACTGCCAAGTTAAAGCAATTTTCCTGTGAGAACAGGCTTTCTCCTAAATAGTGGGTCAAGAAGAGGAAATGAAAAAGAAAAGAGCCCTATTTGTTTGGGTTCCCACCTCATTCTCAAACAACTCAGCCTTCCGCCCACCTCTCACTTCCTGAGTGGTGCCCACAGCTCCTAAGCGCTCCTGACCGAGCAGGCAGCGACACACCCACTAATTCCCCAGCAACCCTCACAGTACCGACTTTCTTTTTAGATTACCAGAAAGAGACACATTGCCAGCAGGCCTGCCTCCTCAGCTCCTCGTATCAACAAGGTGTCAGGAGAGCTCACCTTCTTGATGTGGACAAACTGACGGATATCCATGTCATCATCCTGGTTCTTGACATCAGGTCGAACAGTCTGAACAACCTGGCAGACCAGTGACACAATGATGTCCCTCCAAGAGGGTGACAATGAGTCATTATGGAGCAACTGCTGGAGAAGTGCCATCATGTGGTTATGATTAGCTGAACTACAAAAATGTTACAAAAAGAAGTTTGAATAGTTAATACTGCTAGAAATAATTTCTGAAAACACAATAAGCAGTGTACATAGTAACAAGTATCTCACTTATGCTTCACAAATGAGACCTCATTCTTTCAGTGTATCTGTACCTTAATGGTCTTGCATATACAGTAAATGAAATCTGTGAATAAAGTCAATTAAGATGTCCCCGTTAATCTGCTGAAATGAAATTTTGAAACATAAAATGTGGACAAACAGTTTGGGACTCTTCTTTTTTATAAGAGATTGCATCAGAAAAAAGAATAGGCTTTATGTCCTAATTAATTTCAAATTTTTTACTTTATAAAGAGAAAGGATGCACTTGCCTAAGTCACTGACGATTATAAAACCAGGAAATTAAAATTAAAAAGCTCAGTGCCTTACAGCAACCTCTCCATGGCTTGTTTCTCCCCATTCTCCTCCCTCAGGAGCTCCAGGTTGTTATGATGCCAGCCCAAGGGTGTGAACGGCACCTCTTTGGATTTTTCTTCTACTCGACGATTAAACAAGGATTCTAAGTATCAAATAAGAAGTTATTACTTCATTGTCATGTCTTATACTGCCTACTCCCATAATTGGTAATTACCAATTTCTCTTTTTAAATTTTTTAAGGTGGCCAATATAAATCACTGGTCTAAAATGGCAAAGACATAGAATAAATACACAAAATGTGTGTAGCTCAGTGACAGAGCACTTGTCCAGCCCTTGGATACCAAGGCCTGGGTTTATCCCCAGAATTCCAGCACTGCAAAAAAGAAAACCAACAGAAAGAGAAGCAACTGATGAGAGCCAAAACCCAAAACAGAACTGAAAAAAGCAAATTTACATAAACACAAGCCAAGAATATAAAAATGGCTTCTAAAAGGCAAATGATTTTCTTCCACTGTCCTTTTAGCATATTTTGTAATATTAAAAGAGGAAAGTGTTTATTTTTCCCCACAAAGTTACAAATGGAAAACTGCATTCAACTGAAACCTAAATCCCTGCAGAACAATACATGACAGTGCAGGCACTGACTGTCCAGAGAGCAGCTCCACTCAGATATCTCAAAACGGGTGATGTGGAAAGTCTATCCAGACAATTCTAGGGTTTCGCTGTGTAGTCCAGGCTGGTCTTGAACTCACTATGTAGCTCAGCCTGGACTCGAGCTCTTGGCAATCCTCCTGTTTCAGGCTCCTGAGTGCTGGGATTACAGGCATGCGCCACCATGACTGGCTCAGACAATTCTTAGTGTTTCTTTTTCAACACTGGCACACAGGCATTTATCGAAATGTTAACAAGACTGACCCAAAAACAAACTACAAAGAAATACTAAAACATGACACACATCAATTTAAAGTTTTATTAAATCTTTAAACTTTAAAAAGAGTGAAAATGGATCAAGACAAAAATTTGGCAGTAAATACTTTGCAAAAGAGATGCTCATTAAATAACTGTTGACTACTACTACTAATGGTAATAATAATGGGACAGAACAATTTTTTTCTACTGAACAGACCAGTGGACCCAGACCTTTGGAGATGAATTTCAAAGGCCTGCCGAGGGCCGAGAGCAGCTGCAGTGGCACCCCTGGACCAATCTGGCCTCTTCTTTACCCAAAACCCAGGACCCAAGAAAGGACGCTGGGAAAGAACATCAACCATTATCTGAGGCCTCAACTGTGGAGTGTTGGGAACAAACAGGGTGTGTCTTTATTCCACAGTAAGCCAAGGAAGGAAGGAAGGAGTAAGAAAAGGCTTATACTGTTTCTGAACCAAAGAAGTGAGGAGCAAAGAGTTCTTTATACATCTGCCTACTTCTGTTCCCAACCACACAACAGCAAGCAGCAGCCCTGAGTAGAAGAGATCTCTGCCTTTGGGCTTTCTGACAAAGCTGGCACCCCTGGATGATGTGTGTATCAATATTCAGTACTACACTCAAAATGTAAGAAAGTATAAACTATTAATGTCGTTAAAAATGAAACTGAAATTACATGTAAAAGCTTTCAAACAACTACTTCTCAGGCCAGAGACTTCCTTCTCTCAAACCAAGTCCAAGCTTACGTTCTTGTTTTTCAACATTCTCAGTCACCGTACATATCAAAAACTGCATTCCTGCGACACTAAAGCATCCAAATGTATCTTCAGCACCTAGTCTGTGTCAGTCACTGTGCTTGGCCCTCCAGACACCCTCACGGACAAGAGACACCGGCCTCCACACAAGTGCTGATAAAATTACCTTTGATGAAGGCGTCACTTATTGAGAGTTGCTGTCCTCCAGTGTCGGAAATCAAATACTCTGCATACCAGGGAGAGAAGAGAGAGGAGGAAGGAAAGGAGACATATGACTACAACAGGCCGGCATCACGACGCGGAGAACACACCCACACACAGCAATGTGCGACTCAAATAACCCTTCACTGCCCCCGTCTCAACAAAACTGGGAGCTAAAACGCCTCTTTATACTTGTTCTACAAGCTTCACATTCAACTCACTAGATTTGGATTAACAACTCAACAGAGCCATGAAACAACTCACCTTATTTCAAATGCCAGGCATTTACCAAGTGGTAAATGTTCAGATACCAAAACTGAACCAGGTTATGAAAAGTGAAGTTGTTTTTCTTATGTATAACTGTGTAATTTAACAAATAATGAATTTGTCTATATACAAGGTAGTTCACAGAGAAGTCACTTGATAAAACATGAGTTTTTAAACTTAAGAATATAAGCTATAAAACATATTTTATATATTTTATAGCTTATATGTCTCATATAAGCATATTTTATATGCTTATATGAAAGTAACATTAGCAGAGAATAAAGATATAACATCATGTTTTTTATTGAGTTAGTTTTTGTTTTTCAAAAGTTCTAAGTAAATACTGCCAAAGTTTTGCCAGAAGGTAACTGCTAAACACTCTCTGAATGCTTTTAAAATATTATTTTACTTACAAGAGAAACTTACTGATAATTTCCCCTCGAATGTTCCTCTAGATAGGTAACCAAGCATAGCTCATATGAGGCTCTTTCTAACACATAAATTAAGTCATGATGCATTTTAACTCCTATAAGGTAAACGCTCCACAAAATTTTCCCCAAGTTTATTTATAACCAAATGAACTTTAAAAGTAAGTATGTTCATAAGCCAATATATCATTCCTCCAACCAGAATGTAGAAAAAATATTTTATTTAGAATATACAAATGCAACATACCACATACGATAAAGTCAAGTATGTAGATAAGACAGATGATATGCTTTATTTCTACATTTCCCTTGTAGAAATGGATACTAAATCCTGCTAGTTCAACTAATTTATTGTTCTTCACAAGTCTTACTTCTCACACTGAATATTAAATATATACGAGCCCAGAAATGATAGAATTTTTCCCAGTATTATGGAAAAAAAAAGTCTAACATACAAATAATGCTGTAGATTTCCACCTAGATTCCACAATTTAAGGACTTGCCACATCTCTCTACATATACATATGCTTTTGCCCCCAAGCATTTAAAGTTATACACACCACAACACTTTGCCACTAATACTTCAACATGCATCTCTTTGTATCTTAATATCATAGAATTAGTAACTATTAAAATTAATCCAACTGTCCTCAACATGTCTTGGATAGACGGCTTTTCCTCAAACTTAGCCCCACCAAGACTCGCCCACAGCACTTGGCTGCTCTGTCCCCTCACTCTCTTTTAATCTAGACCAGACTTCCTACATGCTGTTTTCCTTTGCTGTGATAGTTTTTTCTAAAAACTCAGGCCAAACATCCTGTGTCATGTCCCACATTCTGGATTTGATTTCTTCGTGTAGTGTTTACCTTGCTCCGCTAGGCCTTATATGTACACAGGAAATCTGATCAAGAGGCTCACAGAAGTTTTTCACTTTTTTCTCTAGACTCTACTTGGTACTTTCCAAGAATGGTTCAGAATCGGGCTGGCAAAATATCCATAAGAAAATGTAATTCACCTGTACAACTTTCCAAGACCAACAGTGAGAAATTAATAAAGTAAAGATCACACTTAGTTTTATAAGCTTCTAAAATTAAGAGGTTTTCCTAGATAAGATAAAAAGTATGAGCAGTTGTTTTTTGTCTATGGTGCTAGCCTTGAACCCAGGACTTTTATATCCTATGTAAACACTCTACTACTTAGCTGCATACCCAAATCTTTTTTACTTTTTATCTTAAGACAGGGTCTCACTAACTGCCTGGGCTGGCCTGGACCTTGCCATCCTCCTGCCTCAGGCCCCCCAAGTAGCTGGGCTTATAGCAGTGTGCCACCATGCCCAGCAAGCAGTCTTTTCTTTAAAGTACACATATTTCAGCAAATTTTATGAATCCAAATTTCCTCAGCTGTAAAAGACAAGAGGACAATCCATAAACAGATTTAGTATTACCTTTATTTCAACGGAAAGATTCTTTTGCATATTTATTTAAAGGGAACAAAAACCAGAGACAGGAGAATTCTATTCTCTCAGATAAACCTGGTCACTCTGGCAAACTTTACTTTCTGGTAGTCAGTGTTCATCTTAACTATAAAACATCAAGTTATTTTATTTTAGTCCAATTTCATAAGATACATGAAAAAAGAATAATTATTGTTAACAGACCAAAAAAAAAAAAAAAAAAAAAAAACTAGTAAGACTCTCAAGCTAGTAAATGACCCAACAGGTTCTTGTAATAGTTACCTTCTTGCTGAGGCTGGAACCTCCTCTATAACACTCTTACTGAATAGGCTAAAGAATTCCTCATGCTTATCATATTTTTCAAATTCCACATCTAGATTTTTCATTTCACAGAATTAGAACTAAAAAGAAACTAAGAGGTGCCAGGTGTGCCCACAGTAGAAAGGACCTAACTGCAGAGCCTAGTCCTCGCTTCATCACAAACAAAATACACACACTTTGCTCAGCTACTACTCCTACCTAAAGTCAACACATCTTCATTTCTCCATTTTATATGGTCCAAGCTGGCTCACTCAGTCTTAGTAACGGCATGGTTTTCAGGCACCTCCAGATCCTGGTAACCAGCTCTACCCACATATCAGAACTAAGCACGAAACATTAAACAAGACCTTCCTTCTGGCATTATTTGCTACTTTCAGAACCTATTACTGCATCAGAACAGAAGGAAGGGGAGGTTTTGCTACATTACAGGAATGAAATGAATTTGTAGAAAACAACAACTTGGGTCTTATTACTAAAAATGCCTTTTTCTAGAGCATTAATAGTAGATACTTTAAGTTTAATTACACTATTTGTGTTAAATTTCATCCTGTTAGTCACAGCTACTGCTTAAGAAAATAAAGATTTTAAAATTCTACTTCTGCTATCTAACATGCCAGCCATTCCCTCTAGATTTTATGATGGGTGAATCTAAAAAACACTAAAAGTACAGACCAAAAACTAAATGTTGAACAGTACTGAATACAGACAGCAAAACCCTACAGCATAACTTAGGATTCTCTTCCTGCTGACAACAAAGTATTATTTATTCTTTCAATATTTTCTACTACTACTAAAACAGGCTACAAATTCATGTGTTAATAATGGTATTGCTAAGTCTTACAACCACCAAACTATTCTCTTTTGTTTTTCATACAAAAAACTCATAATAAGTTGGGTAGAGGACATATGAGACGTTGGTCAAAGGACAGAAAGTTTCAGTTAAATATGGGAATGGGTTATTTGAGATCTATTATACAACATGATGACTACAGCTAATAATAATAAGTGTATATTTAAAACCACTAAGAAAATGTCATCACAAAAATTCTAAGTATTGCCAGGCATGCTGGCAATATTTTCAGCACTTGGGAGGCTGAGGCAGGAGGATCGCCGAGCGTTCAAGGCCAGCTAGGGCTACAGTGAGTTCAAGGCCAGCCGGAACTACACAGGGAGACCTTGTCTCAAAAAACAAAGGAACAACAACAAACAAACAAACAAACAAAAAAAGGAACACGCAAACAAAAAAACCCTCTAAGTAGTGTATCTGTGATGGATGTTAGTTAGCCCAATCTGATCATTCCACTGTATACACAGGCCATAACATCACTTTGTATCCCATAAATACACACGATTATAATGTCAATTTATAATTTTTAAAAAGCTGGCAAAGACTCTAGGTACCTGTGCTTTTAACAAATAAACATGACCACTGTCTTTAACACACCTCAAACTGTCATCTTTGTCTACAAAGCTATTAAAAACTATCAAATGCCTCACTAACATCAAAGAAAACTGTACCTACCTTATTCTCCTGATCTACCAACCTCATCACCATTACATGGCAATGAAGTTTTTCAAAATGACTTAGTTAACAAACCAGATCCCCAACCATCATCCTGTTCCAAACATGGCAGTGTACTCTATTCGCTGAATTTTTCTACAACTTTGCAGGCTTGTTATGCCACTTCAAAAAGCCACCTTTTCAAAAAACTGAATGCATCTACCAGGCACCAAGACTTTCTCTTATTTTTACATGATTCTTCAAGGATAACAAACTCTGGCTCCATGATTACAGACCTAAGTCCCTTCTATAATCTGGTATACAGTCTGCCTAAACCTGGCAGCAGACTTATTTAAAATAACCAAGTACTCTCTATCTCTTCACTCTCTTAGACCACACTTTTCTCTCAACTATATTCTTTCCTGCTGAGATTAATCTTGACAGAGAACAAGGGAAAAGAAGCTCTTTTTCTCATCAATATATCGACCTCCCTAAATAACCTGCTAAATTTTTCTTTCTTTCTATGGCAACTTGACTCTGTTCTCAGATTCCTTGACATTTTCTTCAACCTTCAGTACAATTTGGACTTCTGTGATGCGGTCATTCTTCTTAAAAGTGCTGGTCCCTCTTTCAGACTTATCGTCCTATAGAGGTTGCCACTCACAACTTCTGCAGACGATCTTTTTAAAGATTTGAGGTCAGAGTGGTTCCAGGGGGTCATGGTGGGTTTTAACCATAGGTGCTTCCCCTTTTGGTTTCCCTGCAGATGTAAGCTGCGGCTGCACTGCAAAAATGTCACGAGTGGAACCTCTTTTCCTTCCTCTCACACCAGTCCGAAGTTAAGTTTCCTCAAGTAAACGCAGGATTAGGCTCAGCAGTCCATCCTCTGCCATTACAGATTCTATGATGACAGATCACCCTCTTCAAGACTGTCAAAATTTCTTTAATGTTCCAAGAGGCAAAATCATCAGCAAGTTACATGTGTATTTTACACTTTGCTTTCAGCAAAATGAAACTGCCAACAGGTGTGTACAGAGCACAGCCCTCCTCTATTGTGATACGGCCTGCTTCGGCCCACAGCCACAGGCTTACATTCAAAAGCATCCTAATATTTTCCATGAGACCACACCCACAGCAACTCATCACACGCATGTGACATCTGCTTCACTGTCCTTTCACACTCACCCAGACATCCTCTGTTATCTTTCCAATTTCTGTTTTGAGGATTCTCATGAAGATGTGTACCTTATCTGTGTGAACTGCTAGTAACTCCTCTTTCACATTCTAAATTTCTTATTTCTAAGTGAGACAGATGCTCTTATTATTCTAACTCTTAGTGACATTTTACCACATGTTATAAATTTCTTGTAATTTGTTACAACAAATTACAAGAAATTTGTTGTAGAAGTGTACAATTATATTAATATAGATTTTTAAGTTCAAAATCATCTTGTTACTGTTATCTTTATGCTCAAAATAGCAGCAAAGAATTAAACAAGCATTTCAGATCTAAGTAAAGAGACAATTTAACTTTATAGAGTTGAATTTTTCAAATTCAGACTCCAGGTAAAATCATGAAATAATGTGCTTCATCCAAATAATAATTTTTCAATTATTATGACACAAAATAAACTCCCTAATTATTTGTTTGCTCATTCAATTTGCTTTTATGTAATGCCGCATTATAGGCATAATTTAGATTAGTTTCTAATACATCTAATAATGCAATAATGTAAACCTCATCATCCATTTTTTAAAAGGCATTTCATTTCTTTTCTTTTCTTCTTTTCTTTTTTTTGGTGCCAGGGATCAAACTCAGGGCCTTGCACTTGCTAGGCAAGCACTCTAACCACTGAGCTAAATCCTCAGCCCCATTGAAAAGGCATTTCATTTCTTACATGCTGCTATGTTAGATTTTAGAAACGGCTCACCTTATTTTTCATTTTATAAAATGACTTGAGGGGCTGGGGATTTAGCTCAGTGATTAGAGTGCTTGCCTTGCAAGCACAAGGGCCTGAGTTCGATCCCCGGCACCACAAATAAATAAATAAATAAATAAATAAATAAATAAAATAAAATGACTTGAATAAGGCCTTATTTTTGAATCAGTAGACTAAAGAATCAAATAAAATAGCTAAAAATAATGAATTCATTTTGTATTAATTAGAGAAGAATTTTTTAAGCAAATATACTACATACATAATAGGTCTATAACTAGTAGTGAAAGATCTTTAAAATGTGTAATCCCCCCTCACCCCGTCTAGTTGAAGCAACTGAACAGGCTATGTTACTGCAAAACAGCATAGGCAAACAGGCTTAAAATGTTAAATGAAGAAAGAGAAAAAGAGCAGAACATCCATGTCATAAATGCAAAGAAACGCCACCTTGGAAGTTGCACATTATGGGAAGAGCAGTCAGATGTAGCTCCTCTTAAAGACTGCAAGCTTTAAACTGGGCATGGTGGTACTTAGGGAGAAAACAAGAAATGCAAGGAACCAACCGATAAAGGTGTGGGCAGGAGGTGCAGGGAAAATGAGAAAGGGCGGAACAAAGCCCATACCAACTCCCCTCAGCCGCGTGGAACAGGGAAGCCGGACGGACAGGCTGGCATGAGACCCTACGCCCAGCTCTCCAGCTTGTCGGGATTCCAGATGGTGACTACCTCCTACCTTTTTGGTCAGCAGGGTGAGGGGGCACATGTGGGTACTTGGAGGGCTTCTTGATATGGAAGTTCACGTTGTCCAGCTCCACGTTCAGGCTGATGGAAGCGGCTGAGTCGCTGTCCACTGTGGACTGGAAACTGCTGACTGAGGTACGCTTGCTAGGACTGGCAGAATCTTTTAGTGTTGGGGGGAGAAATACAGGGAGAGGAGGGGAGTAAAAATGGGTTTTATCAGGGTATTGGAGGAAAGGAGAAAAATGTTTTTTTAATAGACAAGCCCAATGTGCAATACCAAAATGGATACAGTATTTTCATGTACTTCTGTGAGACATATAAAATTTGAACAAGTTAAATATAAAATCAATCTGAAAAATGAAGAAATATATTGGAGGTTCTGCAGAGAGAAAAGTCTGATACCATAGTGAAGATGTGAGAAAGTTGCTGCAATATTATTAGCTCAGAGTTATTTTTAAGCTGCTGCAAACTATATACTACAATAAAATCTGGACATGTCAGTTGCCTATCAAGTTGATTTCATAAGAAAATACTGTATCTAAAACAAGGATTGCTACCAGAGATTTACATTTAGTAGGCGCCATAAACTGTTAAATAGCATCATTTGGACTAAATAAACACACTCATTTTATCATACGTACACAGTAATGATCATGAAAACTAAAATGTCAGAAAGTCAAACTCACTAGCCAAATTATCGTCACCTTCTTCAGCTATCTGTTCCGTGTCACTGTCATCAAATTTGATGTCTTTAAACCAGGACGGCTCTGAGTGTCCTTCCACAGAGTTCACCGAGTCACTGTCTGGAGAAGGTGTCTCAGAAAATTCTGTGCTCTGAAAGAAGCAAGAAGGATCCAAGCAATCAACCCTCAACAACAGCAACATTGAGGCTTTCACACTAATAAGTAAATTATAGCCCAATATGTCTACAAATCTAGTAACAGCAAACTTATTAAGAAGAGCTGAATTAAAAGGTATATAAAAACTAAATCCAGAAGTAAGACCACAATGCAGGAGAAGGCAGCAGCCAGGCTGAGAGGCAGGAGTGGAAGTGTCTGCTGCAGGAGCACAGGGCCAGACTTTAGCCTTGGGGCAGGTGAGACGAGAGCCTTCCATGTTTTCTGTGCTGTCCTTCTGGGGTCTGGGAGTATCTCTAAAGCCAAGTTTGGTGACTTTGAAGATGAGGATGAGCGCAGAGGATGATGATGATGATGACTGCTGAATTTGAGGATGTCATAGAAGATTCCTTTACTGAATCTCAATGGGTGATAACCACTGAAGAAAAGGCCACTGTGGAGTTGGAAGGGCAGGATGAAAACCAAAAAGGAGCTTTTGAAGATGCAGATACCCAGGAGATGTCTGAGAGTGAGCCATATGCCGATGAAGAATTTGAAGGTTATGAAAACAAACCAGATACTACTTCTAGCAATTTTAAGGACCCAGTAACAATCGTCGATGCTTCTGCACACCTCCGGAATGGCTGGGAGAGTTACGATCTAGAAATTTTGATGGTGACTGGTCTGCTCACCTATATCATGAACTGTATCAGTGGCAAGAATAAAAAGCCACCTTGCTCAGGCCTTGTTCAACACTCATAGACAGCTTTTGGAGAGCAACTTTACCTCAGCAGGGGATGACAGCACTAACAAAGAAGCCACAGCACAGGAAGGGGAAACCAGGAGAATGAGCACACCTACAACTGTGGGGTCTGCTCAAGCGTGCTGTGAGGGAACGCTCATCCAGCTGAGATTCCTCAGGGACAAGACTCAGTGGATTCCTGGCTCAGGCGATGGGGCCAGTGGGCGATCAAGTGCAAGTAAAAGTAACCTTGAAGGATGAAGACATGATAGTATTTGCTGTTGGCACCTGAAAGGCTTTGACGCGACTGCAGAAGGAGATGCAAGAACTGAGTGAGTCTGGCAGTGATAAACCTAAGTCTGGAGCAAAATATGAACCGCCATATTATGGCCATCCTGTCAGAGATGGGAGAAGTCACAGAGCGAATGATGGATAGGAAGATGGTTCACTTTCTTACACACTATGCTGACAAAATTGAATCTATTCATTTTTTTAGACCAGTTCTCTGGTCCAAAATTTATGCAAGAAGGTCAGTCAGACTTTCAAGCTACCTGACACTAAGTGGACATCAGTGTTTCAGTTAATGGACCTGGCTCAGGTGGCACTCATCCAAAGGATGTGGCAGCTCTGCTGCCCCTGACGAACATGGCGATTTATTCTAGTGATAGAGCCGAAAACTTCCAACTAACAGAGGAGGCAAACAAAAAGCAGTTGAGAACCGTGCAGGAGTCGAAGAGAACTTCCTGAAACTGACAGTGTACAGGGACAGGAGCTGCACGGGCTCAGCGTGAGGAGGAAGGAACAGAGAAGGAGCGAATCGCAAACGAAGAAGATCCTGAGAAACAGCACAGGCTGGAGAAGGCTGCTTTGAGGGCGAGCAAAGCAAAACAAGCAGCAAATGAAAATGCAACCAATCAAAGCGAAAGCCATGTAAAGACAGCCCAGAGCCAAACACCACCTGTAAGCTCTGCGTTTATAGAAAACATAAAGAACCTGAGTCCATTTCATCTTAAATTTCAAACATTCTTGGCAACTGGGAAATCATACTCATCATCTACTCTGGTGTAGGTCTGAAGTTTTTCAGAGGTTGTAGATACATCAAAAGGGCTCTATTTCTCTGTCTTCTAGATGATCAAATTATTTTGATTATTTGATAAAAGTGATACATAAGATATGTGTGGTTTTAAAATATTTTAAATGGTAACGGGAGTCAACAGTGCTTTAAGTACTTAAGTGTTTGAAAAAATATGAAATGGGTAGATAATTAGGTAATTGCTTTTTGTTTGAACATGGCAGTTTGAACAGCTATGGAAAGTGACTTTAAACCAAGATTCCACAATTATTAGAATTTCACAGTAAACACTGCTTGGTATTAAAAAAAAAAAAACCAACTAGACTATGGAATACCATCAAACTGACAATTCCACTCTTAAAATTATATAATTTTCATTAATTACAAGGCTCAGGTAACATATTATGAACAAAATATTTTCTTTGATATAGATTTTACAGTTTCATTTCACCCTTTGGTCCTGAAAGTGAAGATGGCATTTAATTTAGTCTAATTCTGGGCAAACTCTAGGAAAAACCTTGGGAAATAATTGCACAATTATAACAAATTATATCAAAACAATCTCTGAAGTCCTCTGTCTTTTTCTAACTATTGAGTTTCCAATTTTAGTTCAGAAAAGTGTTTTAAATATATTATTTTTAAATACATAGTTACAGTCACAAAAACCAAGCGTGAAAGAAGTATATCTTCTCTAGAAGTCCTGCCTTTAAGTAATTTCTATTTCTCTGACGTTAAACAAAGGATATTCATCTCTGTACAATTCAAACATGATTTAACAGTACTAGAGTTATAATCTACTTCGATAAATAATATTAAATTTATCAATCATTTTGTCATGTATATGTTGTTCCTTAATTCTAAAAACATAGACAAAGTAAAAACTAAA
The DNA here is from genome assembly GCA_004026905.1 of Hystrix cristata. Lineage (NCBI taxonomy): Eukaryota > Metazoa > Chordata > Mammalia > Rodentia > Hystricidae > Hystrix > Hystrix cristata. Next base: position 63,950 of record PVJO010008799.1, read on the forward strand.
CACCACTAAAATCAAATAACAAGAAATCGTGATACCACAATGCCAAGGTTAAGTAAAATGTTTGATCCTAATAGCAGATCTTCATTACTGCTACTTACTAAATCAAAAGCACTTTTTTAAAAAAGAAGAATGGAAGAGAAAAGAGAAAAGAAAAAGAAAAAGAAAAGAAGAAAAAAAGGAAAAGAAGAAAAAGATAAACAAAGTAGTCCTGGGGATGTGGCTCAGTGGTAGAGCACTTGCTTAGTACACACCAGGCCCTGGCTTCATTCCCCAACACCAAAATTAAAAAGTGTCCTAGCTTTCCTCAAACAGCAGAGATATCATGTTATAAAAAGTATTTTTAAGTAATTCAACTACTTTTTATCCACCCTGGTGAAGAGAAACTTACAAACAAGCTTGCTAGATTCTGATCAGCAGCAACCCTGACCATTACCTGCAACGGTCTGTACAGTGCATACTCATCCCGGAAAAGCTGGTCATGATGGCTGACACAGTCCAGCCAACGCCCGTCCACCATCGCCTGCCCAACTGCTATAGCCTGTGCCCTGAATCAAGACCAAGGAAAGCAGTCGGGATAATTTTACAGGTACAAGATAAACATAATTTTAATTTTTTCAGTTCTGATCAGAGTTGGATTTCAGATGGTTCTGGGATAGGTAAGGGATACAATCAGAGAGACTTGAAGCAAATTATAAAATTATTCTAGGTACCATAGTAAGGACAAAAACCTACTGGTGATGTATCCTAACAAAACCTAATTTTAATTACATCAAGAATTTATTGAGGCCCCAGGATTTAGCTCAGTGGTTAGAGTGCTTGCCTCGCAAGAATTTATTGAGTACTCAATGTATGCACACCTCTGTTTTTGTTTTTGTTTTTTTTCTTTTTGGTGCTGGGGACCAAACTCAGGGCCTTGTGTTTGCCAGGCAAGCACACTAACCACTGAACTAAATCCCCAGTCCTACATCTCTGTTCTTAATAGAGGAGTAAAAAAAACACTGAAAAATAGTGTGGCTCCTTTACTCAAAAAGCTTTCAGTCTTGAGAAGACAATTACTATATATATATATATAGACACACACACAAATATAAAATGAATTATACATATGAATGAAATAGATAATATGTGGGATTCACAATGTATAAAGCACTTAGCTAACATTATTTTATTTCATCTCCACAGCTTATTTACAGGACCAAAAGATTCCCCCCCATTAGAACTAAGGCATCTATGTCTCAAAAATATTGAATAATTTGACTAAAGGCACAAAATTAAGAGATACAGCCAAAATTAGAACCCAGGGCTTCCCTACTTAAAGCCATTTCTTTCATTACTTGTTTAGATGCTTGTTTCATACCATGAAAGGAAAAGCAGCTAATCTGAGCAAGTAGTAAAGACCAGGGGATATGTTAACTTGAAAGGCAACATGTCTGGTCTGTTACTCTGTGTTACAAAGGATCTGTGAGACAGGCTAGGCCCCTCGAGGCATGGCCCACAGGCCTAATTCTCAACACAGGTTGCTAAAGACTAGCAGCATGAGAATCCTCTGATCTTGGACTCCAGCTATGTTCTCCAATCCTGCTTTACTAGAGGTCTGTGTTTTGGGAACTACTTCTGCTTTTATTAAGGTAAATTATGATCCTTAAATTCCTTACAATTATTCTCTACTAGTTAAAACCCAGATGGGAGGAGGGTTGACTAATTAGTTCCCCAAACCATCAAATAAAAAAGAAAAAAAGAGGCAGCACCCTAACTGACAAAGAAATGTGTTACCCTTACATCTTCAAATATGTGTCCTATTTAAAAATTAATAAACAATATCAAAACTTCCTTCTTAGGATCACAATACCTTGTGGCAATGTGTCCATTTCGAATCAGCCAGTTGACTAATTCTTTTCCCACAATGCAGTTGGGATGTGTTCTCAGCCAGTAGCGGTGATCCTGAAACTCCATCCCACTACTGTGATGGCAGATTTTTTTCCACAGGTCCTTTAACTGAACACTGTCCTGCAATCACATTAAAAAGCAAGTCATCACTCCCAAGAAGAATGCTACACGCCTTTTCACACGCTTCCCTATGATTTTTAGATTGACAGAAGAAAGGCTGATTGGGATTTCTTTACAGGAGCTAACTTAAAACAATTTAATATGAAACACACATGGAAACAGCTTGAACTCAACTCATCCAATTCCAAGCATAACTTTTCTCTTGAGAACTCTCTCATGTACTTCTTTTTTCAGCCAATGGCATATATTACGAGCCTCTTAGCTAAGTGCAAACCAGATCCTTCCTTGGAGATGGGGCAAGGCAAACAGAAACAACAGCCACCTGCACAACTCTAACTCTCCCTAGTCGCTTTCACACTGTCCAACTCTAATCGTTCTCTCCTGTGGCATTCTCACCATGTATACCCAACTGCCAGGAGAATTTTTCTAAAGAAAAGTCTTCAATGAATTGCTTTCTGCCCAAAAAAACCTTTCAACACTGCTCATCAAGTGCAAATTTGAACTCACAAAGAACAACTAAATTCACTTCCTCCACAGAGTAGTCCCAAATAACTTCCCACTCTCATTGCCTATAGCTCCAACTTAAACTCTCTCCCAATTAATAGTTCCTACTCTAGGCCACAGAAAATGACACATTCATGTTTATCTCTACCTTTCCTCACACCTCTTTTGGGGGGGCTTTCATTTTCTTTCTTTTTTTTTTTTTTGTTGTTGTTGTTTTTTTGAGACAGGGTCTCACTATGTAGTTCAGGCTGACTTTGAACTCACTATGTAGCCCAGGCTGGCCTCCAACTCACAGTAATCCTCCTGCCTCAGCCTCCCAAGTCCTGAGATTACAGGTGTATGCCGCCATACCTAGCCCTCATACTTACTAAAATTCACTTTCCTTACTGCCTATCCAAAACCATTCCATCCTCTGAGTCAAATTTAAATCCTTTTATTTAAAGCATTTCCTGACTTCTTTTTTATTTCCATTTATTATATTTGCATTTTTTAAATTTTTATGTGATATATATAGTCATATTATTTGATACTGTTTACTGTTAAAATATTACTTCTTTTCCAATGATCTGATTTCTAGCCTTTGAACTGCAAGCTTAAGGACAGAAACCATACACTCTTAGGATTGTACATAATAGGTTACATATAAGTAAACTAATGAAAAAACTGATATCTTGTACAAACATACGATTAAATATCCAAAAAGCTTTCCATATATATGAGAAATAGGTTTCAAAGTTTAAATGGCATGCTGGGACCAAACTAAAAGTTAAGCTCTCATATTATACAGGCAACTGAATTCTGATGTTGCCAGATGAAAGAGGTAAAGAAAAAAATTAATGTAATGAGCGCAAAAAGAATACTTGGCCAATTTCTCAGATGACTATAGTAATCACTTTAAGCTATTTCTCTGCTGAAGTTATATGCTATTGCATTTATATGTTTCTTTTTAAAAGTATCAGTGAAATCAACATTCTTTATGCTCATAACTAGCAATGGGTCAAAGACCCTGGACTAGTACCAGAAGAATTTTGCGTTCATCCTCAGTGGTCTCCATCCTGACATACGTTCGGTTAGCCTGGGGACTGACAGACGTCTCATACGAAGGCACCATGGGAGAGCCAGATCGATCCAGTGATAGGTTAGTAATGCTGGCTGATCTAGAAATAAAAAGCCAAATCGAGGATATAAATTCTTCATCAACAATCAGAATTACAGTGAAAAGTCATATTTAAATAAATGCTTTCTTGCCAATGTTAAGAGCATTTTTAAAAGCAGTTATGATGGTTATGTATCTTGTCACTTAGAATGCACAGAAACTCTAATATATCTGTGACTTCTTTGTAAATCTGAAATTACTTGAAAATAAATTTAAGTAGTTATGGAAAGTACAGGAAAAGAGTTATACTGTTCACGCATCAGTGTTAGTTCAAAGGAAGCTGGTATGAGCTCTATTAAAAACACTAAGAATGAGTTAAAGAATAACAAGCAAATGTTGAAATCAACTTGCAGAACAGGGCCAAATCCAGTGTCCTCCTGTTTTTGCAGTCCTGGAACTAAGACTCATTTTATCTTGCAATCAATCCGATGGTACAGAACACTAATTTTGAGCTCCAACAAAGCAGAGCATTCTGCACCCCCACAAAGAACTCATGTTTTCCCATTAGCAGACCTACATTTAAAATGTCATCAATTTTTATGATATTTTTATTTGATCATTAACAAAATATTAGTGGAAATTTGTTTTCTCTCATAGAAGTATTGATAAATATCCATAATTTTGCCTCTACCAGAACAATGACTTATAAATAGAATATCAAGGTCAACTGAGCTTTTATTTCTTAAAAAATGTTTTAAGTTAGCGAGACATTTAGTTAGCATCTACCTATAAAAAATGCACTTTTAGCTTCCATTAAAAAAAGGCAGAAGCATCTGTGTATTACACGTTATGTAACTCAACCCTTAACACACATTTCCTCATCTATTTCTCTACGCATTCTGTAGCACAGGTATTACCAGCTCCATTTTACAGATAAAAATATCAAGAATCAACGATTTGTCTAGGGTAACTCAACTGATTAATGTAAGGGTTGCCATTCAAAACTAAGTTGCAACTGAAAAATCATCCACTTTCTAGTATAAAGATAAAAATATTTTTAGATCATTAAGAAAGTATTCATAAGTTTAACAGAAAAGCATTTTATTAGTTAAAGGGAAGCCAATGATATCAAATAGTCTATGAGCAAAAAAAAAAATCAGGCTTCACTTCCAGGTATTTTCCTTTAGGAAAAACTTATCTCTACACCCTATTCTTAGTTTTAATCTAAACTTCTCTCCCAGTGAAGGCGTTCACTCATTTCCCCTGCTCCTCTAACATTCTCAGCATCCCTGCACGTAATCCACTACAGCAACAACGAGAATAAAAGTGAGTCAGTTAACTTTGGAGTCAAAAGCTCTAACAAATACGATAGTGTAGAGAATGCTAATTAAAATTATATTTTGAAATTGTATTCACTGACTAAATTACATCTCTGCTGAAGACCATGAACCTTACTATTAATTCAAAATGTATGGTGATATGTTGTAAATTAGCAGTTCTCTGTGCAATGATGTACATGCCAATAGAAATACTGTTAATGTTTTATAAAACTCTCTTGACTCTACCTCCGCTGTATTTCACTGCTTTTAAAAACTCTCATCTCCAATTATTTTTCCATTCTATCTAGAACCCCAGTCTATTAAACTTAGCAATGTTATCGTTAACTCATCTCACTTAGCATGCCAACAACATAACTTGTCCCTCCTTGAAAACCTTTCTTTACTTGGCTGGTAAGACAAACACCCTCCACCTCAGTCTCCATTTCTGGATCCTCTACATTTCCCCAGTTTCAGTCCTTGCCTCCTGTGCCTCAGGTTCATAGCCTTAAACACTATTAACATGACAACACGCAGGTTTGTGTCTCCGGCCTGCATGTCTCCCCTAAATTGTGAACTCGTATATATGCCTGTCTACTTCTCTCTTGGATATCTAGAAGGTATCTCAAATTCAACACGTCTGAAACCAAACTCTACATCCCATCTCCTCATAGCAATATATGGCAATTACACTCACCCAATTAATCACTCAGGCCAAACACCTGAGTCACTTAGATGCCTCTTTCTGCTGTAGCCTATACGCAAGAGATGAGCAAATCCTGTTACCTCTACAACCAAAATACAAGGTGTGATCGAAAAACACGGTGGGTGTTTTATATTTTTTAATTTGCAGCAGTAAAAGACACATTGCCATTAATTCCCCTCAAGATATACCACCTCACTTCAAATACACTTATCATTCTAGCCACTTTCTCGAGAAGTTCTAAAACTCCTCTCTCATGAGCATCTTTAGCTGAGCTGTCACAGCTGCCTCAATGTCCTGAATCAATGCAGAATGTTCACCTATCACGGTCATTTTGACTTTGAGGAAGAGCCCGAAGTCGCACAGATGCCAGATCTCGTGAACACAGTGGATGAGAAAACACGATGTTTTCACAAGACTACCTTTCCACTAAATGGCACTCGGCAGCAGTATTTACCCTTTTCATCACATCTCGTAAATACAAAAGAGGACTTCCAGAAATGCCCAGGAAGTGAAAAGAATGACAGGATAAGTGTTTGAGCATTATGAGAAGAATTCATGGCAATGTGTCTCTTATTGTCAAAAATTTTTACTGTCATATTTTTCTATCACACCTCATGTAGTTGAACCTGCTTCTCCTATGTTGATTAAACTCAATTCTCTTGCCCAGATTATTATACCAGCCTTCTGTGTGATCTCCTTGCTTCTGCCATAATGTCCTATAATCTACTTAACAGAACAGCCACAGTGCTCCTTTCAAAACATAATTCAGTCCATGGTATCATCCTAACTCCCCATTCAAAACTCTCCAATAAGGGAAAGCTTTTTTAGAGTAGAATGTCAACTAATAAGTGTAGAAGGAACGACAGAGTTAGAAAAATCATCATTTGCAGGTATGGTGGCTCACGCCTGTGATCCCAGTACTTGAGAGCCTGAGGCAGGAGGATCACTTCGAGTTTGAGGCCAGCCTAGGCTACACAGTGAGTTCAAAACCAGCCTGACCTACCTCAAAAAATCAAAATATTCAGCATTTTGGATCCATCATAGTAACATCTGATTCGAGCACAATCATAAATGGTAACACTATTAAATGCAAGACTGATAAGGAACACGGTATTTATGCAGTATCAAGTATCTCTGCAATATATCATGTCTGAATTACACACAAGAAAATGGTAACTTTACTTTCTAAGGGAGAAACCCAAGACATAACCTTAGCCAACAGATCAGGTCAGTTGACCTATCCTCTTTACAAACTCTAATATCATGAAAAGTAAAAATTGTTACAGAGTAAAGAAGTCCAAGAAACATGACAATTAACTGTAATGCACAATACCAGACTAGATGATAAATGGGGAAATTAGTACAAGGGTGTTATTTGGACAACTGGCCAAAATAGAATACACACGATCTACTTAGATGATAAAAATTTACCACAACTAGAATTTCTTGAACTTACACATGGTGATGTAGGGGAACTTGATTTTTCTGAGGAAACACTGAAATATTAGAAAGTAAAGAATGGTATTTCCTGTTTCTGATCTGCATGTAAGAATCTTTACTCTAAAAGTCCTCATTCTGTCCTAATGATAATTAAAAAGCTAAATGAACTGAAAAGTCAGCAACTTTTCTTAGGGCTGTCAGACAAATGGAGTCAGAGACAAACTACGACCCCAATTACTAGAGATACAGACTGGTGGAGACAGAGACTCAACAGTTCACTGGCGCAGAAACTCACAAATAGAAACCTCTCTGAAAAGCGGCACTGGGGTAGAAAACCTAAAATGTAATTGGTAAATTCTCCGAGTTGTTCTCAGTGTGAACCACCCTGAGGAGAGTTAAAACTCTAAGTGGACCAAGCACACAAGGAAATTAGGATGTCACTTGTGATCTGACTTGAGGAGCTCTGGCAGGTCTTCACAGTGAACTCCAAAGAGAAATACCCTCCAGCTTCCCTGCAGCAGGATGGAAAAACAACACTGAAATACGCCAGAGTTCTGCTCTTAACAGGTCCTCCCCTAAGGAGGAATTATTTTATCAGAGCCTAACGAGGTAAAACACCAGACTACCCACTTGGGAAGGGAACTACCAACACTAGTCCCTCCTAACTGTCCATCGGCAGAAGAGAATTGTGCAACCCCAGCCTCCTCCAGTCATCTTGTCCCACTGAAGGGGGCAGAAAAAACCAGAACTGCCTATGAAGTTCACAGTCTAGGGGCCAAGAATGAATCTCAGACTATAAAACACTTCCCCTCCCACCATGGTTTATCGTAATATATCTGAGAGCCTGCAGGAAGTGTTCTGAACTATGATTAGTATGGGAAAGGTAGTAACAGAAAAAGTACACAACATGCAAAATACATGAGGCAAAACTGGAGAATTTATCAGAGACAGATACAGAAGAAGGAAAACCAGTAAGGACAACTGGAATCTGACATCAATGACCTGGGTAGAATATAAACCACCTCACCTAACAAAACATAATTACACATTCTTCTCAATTTCACAAGGAACATTCACCAATATAGATCACATATGGACTATTATAGCCCATTGGCTATTGCTGTAACAAAATACCTGAGACTGAGAACATACAAAGAAAATAAGCTTGCTTAGCTCATGTTCTGGAGATTCAAGAATATGGTGTCAGTACTGCTCAGCTCCAGTCAGGGCCCTCTTGGCTGTATCACAATGTCAGATGGCACCAGAGTGGGAGCACACACAAGTGAAAATCATCACATGGTAAGAAGGCCAGAAACATTCAGGGATCGGGTTTGCTGTTTTATGACAACCTTCGAGACAGAAACGAAACGGGGTCCCAGAAAACTCCTTCAAACCCTTCAGGAGTGGCCCCCTCACCGGACTCACCACCTTCCACTAGGCCCCACCTCTTCTGGATTCCATTACCTTCCAATACCTAACCTTTCGGAGGACTGAGTTTCCAGCACATGACTCAAACTGCATTCAAACTTAAAGGAATAGAAAAACTACGATGGAGTTAAAGTACAAATCAGTAACAGATAGCTGAAAAACCCCAAAATACTTGGGAGATGAAAAAATAAACTTCTAAAAAAACTGAGTCTAAAGTTGAACATGGCGGCACACACTTGTTCAAGGCTAGCCTGGGCTACATAATGAGCTCGAGGACAGTCTGAACTACAACAGCGAGACTGTTTCAAAAAAAAACAAAACAAAACAAACAAAAAACCCAAAATAAAAATGGAGTTGAACAAGAAATCTCAAGAAAAATTAAAATATATTTTCAAGTAAATGAAAACATAACACATGAAAGTTTAGAGGAGGGTACAAGAAACATGGAATTTATAGACCAATTCTGTAGCACATTAGAAAAGATCTGAAATCACTCAACTAAGCTTCCACTTTAGGAAATCAGAAAAACAGCAAATCCACAGTAAGCAGAGGAAAGTGAATAATAATTAGAGTGGAAGTGTGTTATAGTTGATGTCTA